>PVIW01012015.1:8989-34436 GCA_004026585.1 Noctilio leporinus | reverse complement strand
AGGAACTTGTACCCTTTGCAACAACATGGATGGAACTGGAGAGTATTATGCTTAGTGAAATAAGCCAGTCAGTGAAGGACAAATATCATATGATCTCACCCATTACAGGACAATAATGAACAAAACTAACAACAAGCAAAACAGAACCAAGTATATGAATACAAGGAATAGGCCTTCAGTGGTCAGGGGGAACGGGGTTAGGGGGAGGGGGGAGGCAGAAGCAAAGAAGGGGAGCAGCTTAGATAAGAACCTAGTATAAAGGAACCATGGACATGGACAACAGGTGGGATTGCCTTTGGGGGGAATGGGTGGGTGGGGAGGGGGACAGAGGGGAGCAAAAACGGGATGGA
Organism: Noctilio leporinus; assembly: GCA_004026585.1. Classification (NCBI taxonomy): domain Eukaryota; kingdom Metazoa; phylum Chordata; class Mammalia; order Chiroptera; family Noctilionidae; genus Noctilio; species Noctilio leporinus. Next base: position 34,086 of record PVIW01012015.1, on the reverse strand, counting down.
TGTAATACAACAACAATAAAATTAAAAAAAAAGAAGAAGTCCACAGAATATTAGGGAGCTAGAAAAACCAATAACCATGATATAGATAGGTTTTTCAGGGCTACAATAGAGGCATAACCAGAGGACCCTGGAAGCACCAGAGTTGGGGAGGAGACTTTCTATAGGAGATGACCTTTTACATGGTTGTTGACACTTACCTAAGGGTCAACAATTAAAGTAAAGAATTAATATTTTCTCTCCCAAACTCTCACAGCTTCCTAGTATGTCCATTTCTGCAAATAGTATTACTATTTATTTCCCCAGTGAGGGGATGCTGGAGGGAAGGGTGATACTGGGCAGAGGGTTACAAAGTGGGGGTTGAGACCACTGTCATAGCATAATCAATGAAATATATTTAAAAAAGAAAAATTGGAATTAATTTTTTAAAAAAGATTTTATTCTTTATATAGAGAATCATTTATCATTTTCAGAGACGAGGGCAGGGAGAGAGGAAGAAAGGGAGGGAAGCATCAATGTATGGTTTCCTTTCACCTGCCTCCAGCTAAGGACCTGGCTGGAGACCTGGCTTGCAACCTGGTTATGTTGCCCTGACTGGGAATCGAACCAGCGACCTTTGGGTTCGCAGACCAGCACCATTCCACTGAGCCACCAGCCAGAGCTAATTTTTTTTTTTTTAATTTTATTGTTGTTGTATTACATCCATCCCCTTTTTGCTCCCCTCTGTCCCCTTCCCCACCCACCCATTTCCCCCAAAGTCAGTCCCACCTGTTAACCATGTCCATGGTTCCCTTATACTAGGTTCTTGTCTAAGCTGCTCCCCTTCTTTGTCTCTGCCTCCCCCCTCCCCCTAACCCCTTTCCCCCTGACCACTGAAGGCCCATTCACTGTATTCATATATTTGGTTCTGTTTTGCTTGTTGTTAGTTTTGTTCTTTATTGTCCCGTAATGGGTGAGATCATATGATACTTGTCCTTCACTGACTGGCTTATTTCACTAAGCATAATACTCTCCAGTTCCATCCATGTTGTTGCAAAGGGTACAAGTTCCTTCTTTCTTTCTGCTATATAGAATTCCATTGTGTAAATGTCCCAAAGCAGAGCTAATTTTAATGATACATTTTATTTAACCCAACACATCCCAAGAATTGTCATTTTAACATGTAATCAATATATGAAATTATTAAAGAGATATTTTACATTCTTTTTTCTTTTTTGTAAGGAGTTTTCGAAATCCAGTAAGTATTTTTACTTATAGCCCATTTCAATTTGTACCAGCCACATTTTAAGGGCCAGGGAACACACATGATTTGAGCTACCATATATTGCACTGCACAAGTCAAAAAAGTGAACCTTTGTAAGACAATTGCATCCCATATATATATTTCCAATGTAGCTTTGGTGCCTAAATTCAAAGCTGTCTCAGCCAGCTTAATGTCCATGGCTTATGTGTATGAGCTTCTTCAGGGGAAGTCTGGAGACCAAAGGAAGAAGGCCCCATTAAAGGTTTTGGGCCCCAGGGCAATGAAATTGCACTTTTTAGACACTTCCCCAGGGCCAGATGTCTGGCCTGTAATCCTCATGCTGCTTAGGACCCTCTATTTCACAAAGAGAACTGAATGTGTAAACTAGCTCCCATGAAATCCTGTTGTGAGCAGGAAGCAGAGAGCACTGCGTGCGCACCCATCTTTATCTAATTTTCCCCCAAGAATTCATAGATGCTTCCTTTCCTCTCTAGTTCTGGCTGCCCTAAGTCTGAGGAAGGTCAATGACCATACAGGTGCTCTGGGGGAGTTATAGGCATCTTAGCAAATTGAGGTCTGGCTCCTTGAACTATGAGTGACTCAACGTGTTGCACATCCTGTACTGCTTACATTTGGGACAATTATGCCTGGGGAGAAGAATAGTTAATTCACCAAAATGAACACTTTAATGGTGGAATTTTAGGTACCATCAGCCCTGAATTAAGGATGTGGGTGTAGGGGTTCGATGACAGGGTATACTGGCTCTCAGTGGAATGCGCTGTTTGGGTAAACTAATCCCATGCCCCTTGTCTCTTTCTGCAAAGGTTGTTAGGATCCTGCCTACAGGCTCAGTGATCCTTGTGCGGGAAACGGAGGCTTGTAAGTCAGTACCTCACAGCTGGTCCTTCTCAGAATTTTAACTCCTGTTCTTAGAAAACTGGCCCTTGCTGTTTCCATAGCATTGAGTCTACACCTAGTCCATGCCCATTTAGTGCTATTGAACTTTAAAGCACCAGGCTAGACATCGTTCATTTCCTTTGGTGATCTGGACCAGCCTGGCAGTGTAATACAGGTTCTGTCTACCTTCCTTCCAATAGGTGTGGTTTGGATTGAGACTTAATGATAGTAATAGTTCTGTTTGTGGAGTTTCTATAATGGTGGAGGCTCCAAGCTCGGTGTGTCATACGCATTACATCACTTACTTTTCACAGCAGCCGTGCCAAGTACATGTTGTTATCCCCATCTTGAAGATGAGGTAACCACAACTCAGGGATGTTAGTTAACTAGCTGATAGTCTCACAGCCAGCAAATGGTAGAATCATTAAAACCCCAATTAGTGTGAGTCCAGAGCATAGACCAAATTTTACCACCCCATGGTCTTGCTGCTCCCAGTCAATACCTGGTGGGCCTGGGGCAGGTCTAACCTGCTCCTGCTTCCAGTCTCATCTCACACGCATGTGCCTTGTCTATGTGATTGTGCTTCTGGCTGGACATAAGCCCCACCCTGACTCCCAGTCTACTTTGTGGAGGCCCTCACACCTGCCTTGGTGCCCAACTACCTCCTGGGCTGGAGGGCTGCACCTGCTCCCTCTGGCTGCTAGATGGAATGTAGTGCTCAGGTGTCCAGACTCTCCCAGAACCATGACCCTCCCTCCTGCTTGACAATGTGCATGATCTCTACATGGAGATGGTTCTTGCCATGCACCACCAGCTCGCCTCCCATATTGGGACTGCTATATACAAGGCTACCTACCGCAGAGGTGTGTAAATTGTCATGAAATTGTTCTGGGAGGTGTCCTGTGTGCCCTGGCTTTCCATTCTTTACTCCCCACCCTTTTTTTCCCCCTAGTTTCATGGTCTTTCATTGAGCTCTTTAACTCAAAAACTATTCTCATTCAAACTCTTGTTTTATGACCCAGTTTCAGATCAGATCTGGCACGATTCCCAGTCCCTACCTTTAGCTTCACCCACTTTAACTATTGCCCTGGGGAGGACGTGCCATGCCCAGTGACCTACCTAACTTGCGGGATATGCCCTGGTGATTTTACCTGGCTTCTGCTTAACAGCAGAGTCAGGGATTGGGCTTCTGCTGGCCGACTTGAACACTGGTACCAACCCGTGTGAGATCCTAGTTCGTGGTTTGGACAGCTGGCTTCCCTCCTTGGGACCATGCCCAAGACCAAATTAATCCCTTTTTCTTCATCACTGCCAATTTTCAGCTCATTCTTTGAGTGCTTACCCACCATTGAGATCCCAGCATGTCCTGCAGCCAAGTCAGCCCAAATTATAGCATCCAGTTTCCCTGACTTTCAGGAAGGCCCTGACTAAACTGCTATGCCCAGTTCTTACCTCAGGCCTCTCTTGCTTCAGGGCTGGAGGCTGCTTGGGATGGTCAAGACCCAGGGCTGGGCTTTCCCTGCCATGCTGCCCCCACTGCTGTGGATCTATCCACATATGGACCTTGCTGACACCAACTGCCTGCCTGGATGGCTGCCAATGGCCTCTCTGTGGAGCAACACCGCCAGCTAGACATCTCACCAGGCCCACCCTCTGCCTCCCTGTCACTCACCACCTTGTGGCCCCTGTTGCCCCAGTCTCTTATTCCTCGTGATGGTCTGTCTGGTGTCTGGCCCTGGCCTTTCCTCCTCTGATCTCAGTCCCAGTCTCTTGTGTTCAGAATTTAATGTACTCTGATGGGAATGCCGGCCTGCAGCACGGAGAGCACAAGGGCTGTCTGCGTCCCCTCTTGTTTGTTTCTCAATTCAGCCCCCTTCCCCACACACTAGTATGTATTGATTTCTAGAAGCTTTATATGTGTAAGTCATCTCCTCAATTAGGTTTTGAGCTCCTTTAGGTTAACAAACATGTCTTATCTTGAATTAACTTAATGTACATTGAATCCTTACGATGTCCTTAGCCCTGTACTGGATCCTAAGGTGGGGGTGTTGAGTTAGGGTGAAGCAGAAGCATGGCGTTAGGTATCAAAAGGCACGCTTAGGCCTGGCTGGGTGGCTAAGTTTGTTGGAGCGTCATCCTGTAAACCAAAAGGCCATGGATTTGGTTCCTGGTCAGGGCACATTCCTAGGTTGCGAGTTCAGTCCCTGGTCTGAGCGTGTATGGGAGGCAATAGATTGATGTCATGCTCTCTCTTTCCCCCTTCATCTCTCTCTGGAATAAAATTAAAAGCAGCCTTATATCTAGGGAGGTCTTATGATTGATATGATTGGTCATCCAAATTGGGAGGCTTTTGAGAGTGCCTTAAAAATAATTTAGTTTAGTGGTTTACAGCATGTGTACACCAGGAGACCATGGGAGACTGGGAACATGGTCACATTTATTCTATGCTGTCCAGTGGGGCCTTTGCAGGCCCAGCACACTGAGTGGGCTCCCAGGTAAGGTCTGGCTGGTGGCCCTGCCAGACCCACAACCTCCATCTCCTGGCTCCTAGTCCTCACCATTTCTGTTGTCCTTCATTTCAATCTTTGTCCTTTAGGAATTTGTAATCTAGTCAGCAAATCTACAAGAACCCAGAAAACCATTAAGACAATGACACTAATGAACTGCCAAGTACATGATATAGGTGAGCCTTTTTGACTGGTTTTCTCATAGTCCAGGCTTCCTCAGGCTATTGATGGAGAGATGCACAGGACACAACATCTCCACTTCTATAGCCCTTCTGCTTTACCTGGTTTCCATAGTGGCTTCTTTCTGCTGATGTTTTGTCCTCAATAAAGCATTTTATGACTTTAAAAAGTCCAAAACCTTTTGGTAGACAATGACTACAATGGAAGGTTAGGGGAGGGAGAGACTCTTCTTGTCCTGGTAGGCTTTTAGATGCCATCAGGCTTAAGTTATGCCTTGAAAGATGGATGGAATTTAGATACTTCTAATGTATTTCCAACCACATCCAATTCAATATTGTGATCAAAGTTGTTGCTTAATAGATATGAGTTGACTTTTTTGGCCCTCTTACACACACAAGTACATTCTGTGGTTAAAAAAATGTACAATAATAACAGCTAACCAACATTGCCTCATGCTTATTTCTCTGCTTCCTATTTCCTGAATCACTCTACACCCTCACTCTTCTTACCTTGGATATAGCCTAATGCACACTTAGCACAGCTGTTCCCAATAATGATGATATGAGATTCTTCTAAAAGGACTGCCTACCTCCCCAACATGAAGGAGTCCTATTGGTTTGCTTCATAGTGATGGTGATGGCTGAGTGATGGGAGAGTGATGGTGCTGCTGGTCCATAGGCAGGCCGGCCTTTGGGGGCCAGTCGCTTATAGGTGGTGTGGTCTGACTAGAGCCAACTGATTCCCATCAATAGGACAACATAGCCTTGTTCCCATTCACGCGGGAAATGGAAGTGTTAATGACCTCCATCCGTGCTATGAGCACCTGCTATCTCATCAGCAGGGAATCCACGAGGCTCTATAAACCTGTAACAGTGAGCCTGAAGGAAAGAATTGGAGGCTCCAGAATAAAGCCCGACTAGTGGCAGCTACTGGTAATTTCTGAGGTCTTGTTGGTTGTAAAGAAGTGCAGATGGGTCACAGGGTCATCCTGCACATTTGTAAAATACATACACCAGACAGAAAAGGAGATGGAAGAGAAACTAAGTTTGTGTTACATGCAAGCCCTGGTGGCTCAGCTGCCTTATGACCACAGTGGTATCAAAGGACACATAATAAACCCCAGTTCTAGTTCAGTTTTTGCCTTAACCTTTGGACTTCATATTAGAGCTTTTACGAAAACAGTTCAGTTCTATCACATCTACAAAGATTTTGTATTTGGAAAAAGTTAACCAGCACAGTTCTGTAATCTGCCAGGATATACCACTACCTCTCTGTGACCCTGGAGGAAGTGGAAGGAACTTTGTCTTGTTTCTCTTTGTACAGACAGGAAATCAATTCTCTCATATTTTATGGAAGCATAAAGCTCAACCACACATAGATCAGAGAACTGAATAATGCCTGCTCTCATTCAAATTATAAATGGACACCTGAGACTCACCACCTTGGGCCTTATTTAGACCAATACTTGTATGTTGGACAGAAAAGGATGCAGGGTTCAAGTTATCACCAGTCATCAGTGACAAATCGCTGTGAACACTCATACACATAAGGGCAGTTAAAAACCTTATTTATTTTTAAATGTTGCCTCAAATGATTGTTATTCATTTAGTATAATAAGCATTTTACATACATCATCTCACTTTAGCATCACCTGGATGCTAGGAAGCGGGTACCATGAGGTCTTATAGGTGAGGAGACAGGCACAAGAAACCAAGTGGCTTTTCAAGGTAGCAGAGCTGAGCTCTGAGTCTACATCTCTCTGTAGCCCATGCTGTTAATCAATATGTTCTACCCTTCTACCAAAGGCCGAATCAGATATTGATTCTTTATTCTTTGTACTTAATTTTCAACAATACCTTTTCAATTAGGGAGACCATGCCTTGAAACCCTGCAATTGAGAAGGCAGTTAATGCTAAATAAATGCTTCCCCTCTCAAGGCTGCAATGTGTAAGAAGAAATGTCACCAGATGTGATCAAGAAAGAGTTAGTATTTAGTGCAAGCCATAAAAAGCATTCTGAACATTTTACTTATTGCCTGTCAAAAGCATATGTAAAAACCAAAGATTCCAGCTTTCTGTCACTTAACCATGATAGACATTGCAAAGACATTTTACTGTAACCCCTAAGGGAAGTATATTCCTGGGAAATTAGTAGTTATTTCAAACTGGCTGAAAAAATGAATTTGTCAAATTTAGACTTACATTAGGGTAGGGCAGACACATGCCTCCTGGAAATCAGTGCTAAATAGCATAAAACCTGTACACTGGGTGCCTATAATCTATTAGTGTTTGTTTTTGCAACAGTTCGTGCTCCACTTAACAACTTAACTACATTTCAATGTATGTCACAAGGATTTTGGCTCATGTCTTTTAGCTGGTAAAATAAATGCACTCATGAGCTTCAGCAACACAAGTAGGAACTAGATTTATATTGAGAGAAAATAACAGCTAGAACATTTTTTTCTAGTGTCAGGAAGAGCATTGACATTTGAAAGGAAATTAAGCACAGGATTTCAAGGACGAAAGAAAGAACAACAGCATTAGGATAAAGGTTAATAACCAAGCTAGGTGGGTCTTAGCATCTAAAAATAGTAGATGAAGTTCCAGACTGACTGATAATTGAGAGTAGATTTGACTCCCAGTGTTATCTCTGATGTATGTGACTTTGAGAAACTCAATTATTCTGTGCCTCAATTTCTTTATTTGTAAAATGGAGACATTGACTGCCTACTCAACCCACCTTGTGGTTATAAAGATTACCAAGATAAGGATTACAAAAGGCTATGAAGCAATGCACTGTACAGATATGGAATATAGCTCTTATTACATGCTTTGCTACATTTTATTTTCAGTTTCCTCTGACTAAAGTACACTACTCATTAAAGTTCCCAGTTTTGGATGATTACTCTCTCATTTTCTTTCACAATTTTTAACTTGAAATGCGTAAGAAATAAAAAGTGTATTAGTTACTGCAAACTTCACATATGATGCCTGACCTTGAATACACAGCTACATTGAATGTCTTAAATTTCAGGTTTACTAAAAAGATATGGGTGGTGAAATCCACTGGGCAGCTACAGAGCATGTCAGAGCACTACCACCCTGCCCCGCCCAGCCGATTCTCCACAGAGTGCGCAGGTTGGTGGTCAGTGGTCACAGCCAGTCCTTGCAGCTGACCCATCTGGGTAAGTCATTCCCACTGACCTGTCAACAGCAACCAAAGCTCAACTACAAGGAGAGGGTGTACTCGACTCACATGAAAGGCATATTGTGAGTACCCAGCTTAGGTGGTTGGGGAGACTGAACCACTGGACCTCACAGGACACCTACTACATTAGGCCATGCTACCCAGAATAGGAGTCATAGCAGCACTACCTAATATACAGAAATGTAGGGAAGCTGCCAAAATGAAGATACAAATAAATATGGCCCAAATTAAAGAACATATCGAAACTCCAGAAAGAGCTAAATGAAATAGAGATAAGCAACCTATCAGATGCAGAGTTCAAAACACTGGCTATAAGGATGATCGAGGAACTTAGTGAGGGATCCCAACAGCATAAAAAAGATCCTGTCAGAAACCAAATATACACTAATTGAAATAAAAAACAATTTACAGAAAAGCAACAGTAGGGTGGTTGAAGCCAAGAATCAAACCAATGATTTGGAACATAAGAAAGAAATAAACAATCAATTAGAACAAGAAGAAAAAGAATTCAAGTTTAGACAGAACCTAGTATGGAGGAACCATGGATATGACAACAGGTGGGATTGACTTTGTGGGGGAATGGGTGGGTGGGGAAGAGGACAGAGGGGAGCAAAAAGGGAATGGATGTAATACAACAACAGTAATAAATAAATAAATAAATAAAGAACCCCCCTCCCCCAAGTGATAGTATAAGGAGCCTCAGGGACAACTTCAAGCATTCCAACATTTGTATCATAGGGTTTCCAGAAGAAGAGAAGGAGCAAGAAATTGGAAATCTATCTAAAAAAACAATGAAAGGAAACTTCCCTAATTTGGTGAAGGATATAGACATACAAGTCCAGGAAGCACTGAGAATCCCAAACAAGATAGATGAAAAGAGGCCCACTCCAAGACACATCATAATTCAAATGCCGAAGGTTAAATACAAACAGAGAATCTTAAAAGCAGCAAGATATAAGCAGTTAGTCACCTACGAGGTATTTCCATAGTACTGTCAGCTGATTTCTCAAAAAAAACAAAAACAAAAACAAAAAACTTTGCAGGCTAGAAGGGATTGGCAAGAAATACGCAAGGTCATTAAAAATGGGGACCTACAGCCAAGATTGCTTTACCTAGAAAAGATATTATTTAGAATCAAGTGGCAGATAAATAGCTTCCTAGATAAGAAAAAACTAAACGAGTTCATCATCACCAAACCATTATTATATGAAATGTTAAAGGGACTTATTTAAGGAAAAAAGAAGATTAAAACTATGAACAATAAAATGGCAAAAATACATACCTATCAACAATTGAATCTAAAAAAATAAACTAAGCAAACAAGGAGAACAGACAGAATCATGAATATGGAGAACATTTTGATGGTTGTCAGATGAGAGAGGGATGAGAGGGAATGGGTGAAGAGGTGAGGGGATTAAGAAGTACAAATAGTTACAGAATAGCTATGGGAATGTGAAGTATTATATAGGAAATGGAGTAGCCAAAGAACTTATACCCATGACCATGGACATGAACAATGGTGTGGAGATTGTCTGAGGGAGTGGGATTGCTAACTGAAGGGGGGAAAAGAGGGAAAATTAGGACAACTGTAATAGCATAATCAATAAAATATAATTAAAAAAATTACATGGACATGGACAACAGGTGGGATTGACTTTGGAGGGAATGGGTGGGTGGGGAGGGGGACAGAGGGGAGCAAAAAGGGGATGGATGTAATACAACAACAATAAAATTTAAAAAAAATTAAAGATATGGATGGTGAAAATAAATTGAATTTTTATCTTGGAGCATAATTTTATGACTAGTTTAATCTTGGTTACATAAAACATTTAAAAAGTACATAGATTAGAAAGAAAGATAAGAAAAGTAATTAGTGTAGGAAAACAAGGAGGATTGCTAGCATCCTGTTATGCTAACTTACCATGTCAGTTTTATAATATAAGATGATTGAGTCAAATCCAAATTATTTGGGAGTAAAGGAAGACTGCTTCCAAAATCACAGCAACCTGGAAATGAGTGTGTTTTTTCACAGATACTATACATAGTTTAGCTATTGACTTGCTGTTTCAAGGACATGTTTCCTGGCCAATTAGTAAAATACCCCGAGGTGGAACTTTACCAGTGCATCTGTAATTGCTTGGACATGAAATGCTGCCATTTTGAAAGGTCAATGGACTTACTCTCAGGATATCACCCAGATAAACTGTGGAAAAGAGGCCATAGGCTGCTTGGGAAAAGGATGCAGTGGAGGATATAAAGAACAGTATTAAAGTTCTGGCATTCCTTTACTTCCTGTCCTTCATCCTGATGTAGCAATGCATCCAGAGTAGTTATTGTCACACCTGGACAGCTCAGGTCCCACTAAGTTCTGTAGACCAGAAAGGAAGCAAGCATGGGTGTTACTTCCTAAAAGGCTTTTACATTGAAGAAAAGAGGGTAGACTGGTGATAACTGGGAGTAGAAGACATGCTGTGAAAAAGAGGAAATTATCCAGGATCAAGTGCAGCTTTTCAGGTTGGAGTAGGAACTCAGAGGAGAAGAGCCAAGGGAAAAGAAAGCCAAAATAGGCATCTCTTACCAATACCACAGGGTGCCTGGGGCAAGGCCCCACCCCGGGCACAGTTCTCTCCTTCAACAATAAATTGAATAAAGACTTCTGAGCTCCTACAATGTACCAAGCACTATGTTAGGCAGTGAGGATACTGCAGGGACAGTGTGTCTTTGGTCATTTGCTATCCATTCAGCTTTTCTTTTGGTAAGAACTCAAGATTTTCTCCTAGGGAATACTGCCACCCATCCTCAGCAGTCTGCCTGGTTTAGAGGGTCTCTGCCCCAGCAGGGTTGGAGCTTGTCCCTTGGGACTGGCCAATCACCACACAGAGTCTCCCTGGTTAGTGATTGGTTCAGAGGTGGCTGAGTCAGTCAGGTTCCTCCAATCAGGATGAACCCAAGATTTAAGAGGGAAGCATCAGGAAGATAGCCTTTTCCTGGGATTACTGACAGTAAGAATGTAGTGAATCTGGAATTGCCAGGAGCCAGCACTCTGTGCGAAGCAGAGCTAAGATGGTGAAAAATGAAATTCTGAAGATATCATTAGAGCCTCTGAATCCAGGCTAGTTCCGTTTGGCACTGGCCCTGAACATTTCAATTTTATGAGCCAACAGACTTCTCTTTTTTGACCCACCCTTGGCTTAAACTAATTGAATTTGTTTTTATGTCCTTTGCACCAACAGTGAAAGTTTTGATTCAGGGGTATTGACAATAAAACATCATTGCTCATACTGAGGTGGCCAGTAAGTGAAAATGTAGAGATATGTCCCCAGTGTGATGGGGTGGAGCAGAGAGGGAGCAGCTGATTCTGTCTGGGGGAGGGAGCTTCCTCAGACTGGGGAGGGTAACAGTTGGTGACTTGCCTACACTCCTACCCACCAGAAGACATGCAATCTTCCTTCCTACGTGCCTCAAGCTAGTTAGTTCTAGGAAGATCCAGTGGCCTAGAAAAAAATTCTGGCAACTCCTTTCTTTCTCCAATTTTCCCTAGTCTGTGCGTTTCCATTAACTGGTTGATATTACTGAGGATCCTGGAGTCTTAGACTGAGCAGGTGAAAATGTCAAGAGAAATAAATATTTCTCTCTCTTTAGGGAAGCAGTAATTGGCATTAAACCCCCTCCATGACAAGAACAGTTCATGTAAATTGCACAAAAGGGCAATTTACTGCACTGCCAACTATTTCTTAGGGCTGGATATACTCGAGAAAAATACTACTGAAAAAGCGTTAAATTCCTACATTCGTATGACTCCTGTGTGCTCCTTCAAGTGAAACAGCCACTTTAGCCTTCAGCAGCAGTTCTTGTGGGATGACTGCTGTGGCTGCGTTTTGAACTTGCAGGGTTTGCTTGATAAAGATGGGTAATAGTCTGTCGGATGTACCATTCTGATTTGCAGGCTAGCATGGAAGAGGCAGAATAGTGAGGTGGAAAGAGCGTGACCTTAGAGTCAGATAGATCTATTTTGATTTCTTCCTGCACCCAATCAAGATAATTAACTTCCCAGAACATTGATCTTCTTGTAAAATGAAGATAATAGTACTTCCCTCCCAGGGTTTCTGTAAAAAGTGAAAAAGATCAAGTGCCTTGTCCCCCAGTTGCTGTTCACATTCAATGTTTACTATAAAAGAATGGTCATAATAAGATTATAGTTTAATCAACTTCTGTCTCCAAAAACCAAGATCTTCTAACTATTTAGCCAGTTTCCGACTTCCCCTTCTCCAAGCTCACCGTACTTCAGCTTACTCTCTCCCATTCCCAGAGTATGAGGGCTGGCACTTAACCCCACAACTTGCAGAGAGAAACTGGTGAGCCCTGTGGGCAGCTGGGGTCACAGTGGGGAGTGTAGATTAGAGAATGACAGCTGGCCTGGGACAAACCCTCCCTAAAAGGATCAGGAGCTCCATTCCAGGCTGCGGAGCCTTCATGGCTGAGGTCAAGTGGCTGCTTTCTTCTCCATATTTTTTACCTGCACTGTCACCATCACTAGGCTGGTTCTGTAACACAGCTCAACCACTTTGCAGAGATCCCATGTGAGTGCATGTTCCTTGTGGGGCAAGACCTGACCTTTCATTCATTGCAGGGCCTCAAGGTCTAAACAGTGCCTGGTCTGAGGTCCACGTACACCAAATATTTAGGAAGCACTGTAAACAATGAGTCTGGAGCCCTGACGCCATCCTTTCCTCACTCTTTCCCCAGGGCTGCATTTGGATTTGTGAAATGTGGAAGGACTTGAATCTTATTGCCAGATGATAGGGTTGTAACCTACTCTCCTAGCCCTGACTACACAGACAAGCATCTAGAGACCTTAAACAGACTCTGACGGTAGAGGGAGGTATTTTTGATGATTCAAAGATTAGATTGGGCAGGTGAAATGGCCAAACTGGCCCTGAAAACTCAAAGTTTAATTTCCAGCTGGATAGTGTGTTACATTATATTATTAAAGAACTGAAAGCCCCAGATATTAGTAGCTTAAGCAAGGTAATTTAATTCTTCTCTCCCATGTTAAGAAGACTGGAGGCAGGCCATTGAGGGCTGGTGAGAAGGCAGCACAGTAGCATCAGTACCCAGCCCCCTGTGGCTTTCTTCTCTGTCATGCTTAGCACGTGGCTTCCATCTTCACAGAAGCCAATGTGGTGAAGAGCATCCCATCCAGGTTGGAAGGGGAGGACGAGTGGAGGAGGATGAGTAGAAGAGGACAAGTGGAGGAGGACGAGTAGGCCCCTTTAAAAAGCTTTCCCAGAAGCCCAGTCCAGAGTCTCCTGTTCCACCTCTTGGGCCATTCATTCTGCAAGGAATGGAAGTAGAACATATGTTTTTAGAGCCTGACATATTTACACTTCCCAAATATAGAAGTTAGTGAAGAAGAAACTGGGTAGGCAATTAGCAGTTTCTGACCAATTATCATATCACTCAAGATGAGAAAATGAAGATAACAGAAGTCATCCTGTGAATTTATGGAGAAACGGTTGAGAGGATAAAAGAGCAGACTTGCTAAGGTTGTGCTGGGGGAGAAACCGGGGAGCCACTCAGCAAGATATTATTATAATTTTTTTAGAGAGAGGGGAAAGGGGAGAGAGAGAGAGAGAGAGAGAGAGAGAGAGAGAGAGAGAGAGAGAGAGACATCAATGTATGGTTGCCTTTCACCTGCCTCCAGCCAGGGACATAGACGGAGACCTGGCTTGCAACCTGGTTATGTGCCCTGGCTGGGAATCGAACCAGTGACCCCTGGGTTCTCAGGCCAGTGCCTATCCACTGAGCCACCAGCCAAGAGAGCTCCTGTATTATTCTTGACATTCCCCTGTCTATACTGCACCCACCAACTATGATTCTTAATCTCTGTGCCTTTCCCTCCTCCTTTCTCTTCCCCCTCCCAGCTGACACCCCTCCAAATGTTCCCTATATCTATGATCCTATTCCCTCTCTGGTTGTCTGCTTAGTTTTTGTTTTTTATTTTTTAGGTTCTGTTGTTGATAGTTGTGAGTTTGTTGTTGTTTTAATGTTCATAATTTTGATTCTTTTTTTCTTCAGTAAGTCCCTTTAACATTTCATATAATAATGGCTTGGTGATGATGAACTTCTTTAGCTTTATTGTCTGGGAAGCACTTTATCTGCCTTTTTATTCTTATTTGCTGAAATCCCGGCTGCACATTACAATAACCTATGAATCTTTAGAAGGTACTGATGCCTGCCTTACTCTGATCATGAGAAAAACTTCATACAATCCCCATATGAGGGACATTCTACGAGAATCTGACAAATAATCCTTGGGACTGTCAGCCACCAAAAAACAAACAAACAAACAAAAAAAAAACAAAGGGAAGAATGAGAAACTGACAACAAAGAGCAACCTAACGAAGAGACATAACAACCAAGTGTGATGTAACTTGGATGGGATCTGGAACAGAAAAAGAAATTAGGGAAAAATCACGAAAGTCTGAATAAAGTATGACATTAGTTAATAGTAATGTATCAATATAGTTCACTAATTGACAAATGTACCATAGTAATGTAAGATATTAAGGCAGGAAACTGGGTGTGAGTATAGGAAAATACTCAGTTCTATGGTCACAACTGTAATTCTCAAACTATTCTGGAATAAAAATGTTTATCGAAAATAATGCTGATCAAAAATACTCACCATGTGTTGGTCATTTTATTCATGATTGCACAATTTTATATGAATATTTTGTGGGAAAGATAAGAGAATAAACTGACAATAGAGAACAGAGTGAATTAAGGGCCCAAGTCTTTTTTTGGTGTGTGGGGGGTATTGTTATTGGTGCTGTTTTTACCTTTATAGACTGATTAAATATTGATAGTAACTCCATTTATTTAGGTAGAACTTGAAGAAGCATAGATTAACTTGTGAGAAATAATAAAATTTGTACTTAAAATACTGAAAACAAAAACTAATAGCAATGTTTAGGACCCTTCCCCAAAAAATTAAAGCAGAATCACCAAGAGGGTAGGACTCCAGCACTGTCTTTTTGGGAAAGTTTTTCAGGTGATTTTCATGTGCATTTGAGATTGAGAACCAATGCTTTGCATTTGGCAGCCAGTTCATATATTTTTAAAACTCTGTGATGGTAACACAAAACATCTGTGGGGCCATATGTAGCCTGTCGCCACCAGTTGGGGAATGCTGTTCTACACTTTCAAGGCAATTATAGTATAGTTGGGGAGAAACACATATAATCAAATACAGGAGCAATGGCTGAAATTTGTATAGCGTATAAGGAGCTTCAAAGAAGCAGTGGGGTTCCAGTGGGAGAGGGAAAGGTAGTGGTCGGTGTGACTGGGATATTTACGGAATACCTCCTGACATCTTTTCCCATTGCTACCTACTTTCTTTCCCTGTACTTGTCTGCTGTATTTTCTCAGGAAAGTGGAGTGGGGGAAGGAAATAAAATCCAGTGAAAGAGAATGGATCAGCCTTAGTTCTCAAAGAGGGGGGTTCATTGACCTGCCTGGTTGGTGGCACCTGGGAAGTTTGTAAGAAATGTAGATTCTCAGTCCCCATTTCAGAACTATTGAATTAGATTCTGCATTTGAATAGTATCCTCAGGTGATTTTATAGTCACACCAACTTTTGAGAAGCCCGGATGTAAATTAGAAACTCATTCCATCACTAAGAGAAGGTGCTAAGGAGAGCAGAGAAGGTCATAATTTTTGGACTTTATTCAGGGTTGGAAAGAGTGTAGAAAAAGCCAGGTAGTTTTGTAACAACCAATAATGTTGGGGTAGATCCTTGTTTTAGGAGGTATTATTCATGGTCAATTCATCACATCATTGCATTCAGTATGAACACAAGACCAGTGGAATAGCATTGCCTGAGCAGAGGTCTCACGTTATGAGCCTAAGATAAAGCTCCAGGTGCCTGCAGTCTGGCACTGAGGACATGCTGAGGTTCCATGTGTCTCAGTGCATGGCTGTTAAAGAGCTGAAAGACTAGGTAGGGGCCTGGAAATTCCCTGGGCTCAGGATGAGAAACATCTTCATTGGGGATGATGTTAGATGTCACAAATTTTTGCACCCGGTATCATCACAATGTCCAAAAGAAAACAAGTTGAACAAGCCATATATTAGCAGCTACCAATCATACCTTCAGAAACCTTGCAAGGCAAGTAACATCTCAGCAAGTCCAGGGAGGAGACTGAAGCATGTCACTCCATATCAGTGAAGACATGTATTTCTGTGTAACCAGGTGCCATCCTGAGAAGTGGTGGTGTAGGGGGATGGGTGGTGGTGGTGGTGGTGATGGTGCGTAAGTGCTTTTGAAAGGGAAGAAATTGTCTCATGAAGAGTTGGAACCCTTCCTTATCTTCCTGAAAGCAACAATTTTAAATCTAAAGATGGTGAATTGCCTTTAGTTGGCAAGTTGGTATGCTTCCACTCCACAACCCCTATCATTAGGAGGAATGATCTAATATGGAGAAAATAAATATAGTAATATGTTTTGCATATCTGAGATAAAGTGCATGCATTTCAACCTGCTATATTGGGAAGGATTATATAAGGAAGTGAAGTTTGCGTTAGGTTAGAAGATGAGTGTTTGTCAGGAGGATAGGAGGGCAGGGGAGGGCATTTTAGACAAAGGCATAGGGTTGTCAACAGCATGAGGGACTTGAGCTGAAAATTGTCCAGATGGTTACAGATAGGATGTGTGGGCTAGGGGGTGGAGTGGGTGGGAAATAAACTGGTAGGTAGGGTCAGGTATTGGATGACATTGGATGACAGGCTATTTGGATTTTATATTTATGAGCAATTGTGGAAAGGGAAATGGGCATGAGAGGATTTTAAGTAGATTCAAGTTTCAGAATTAGCACCCTGGCACCACTGCAGAAAATGAGTTGGAGAAATATAGCATTGGAGGTCTAGACCATTTAGAAAGCTAATGATGGGGGAAGGGCTGGAATAAAGTACAGAAAGAAGTGTTAGTTTCTCCTGTTGAGTTACTGTGTGGTGGTGCTGTTACCCACTGAGCAAGGGCAAGGAAGAGAGAGCAGGTGCCCCCCAGGACATTCCCCACCACCTGCTGAAGCCTCCACTTATTAGTGAGCCTTTGGACTATTCGTCATACTTTGCCGTGAAAGTGCTGTCATTAAACATTCATGTATAAATTGGTATTTTTAAAATTTTGAATTTTGAGGGGAATTAGGTTATATCTACAAGTTATGCCTATTTTGTTTACATGTAAAATAACTTAATATTGCTTTTAAACATCATCAGGTTGCTTTCTGGAAAGACATACAACTTCATAGCTTACCAACTATTGTTAGTACATCAATCTGTACACCATGCTGGTGTATTGGATTTCTAATATATAAACAAATATTAGCTCATTTAAAAGGTGGATCCTAAAGTTATTTACATTTTGATTCTCATAATGAATGGTTAGCCTGTGAATTTTATATGTGTTGTTTTGCTGTATTTTTTCATGTTACTTTGATACCTTATTTTTTATTGACAATGGTGATTACCAACCCTCCATGGCTGTAATACTCTCATAGCTTCAAGCTATTACATAAGGTAATAATTCACATAATTCTTGATATTGATATCTTATTATCCCAATGATATTTATTAGTGACTCCTTTTCCTGATTTGTATTCTTTTGTGTTATTACTTTTTTCTGGTTTCTAGACCAAACATCTACTACATCTACTTCATTGGTTGTTTTTAAGGTATGCCATTAATTTATGGCAATTCAACTTAAATGTATGGATCTATGCTTTCTCCATGTCTAGTGCAGCCATGGCTCATGGTCCCAAGAAGCATCTGAAGTGTGTAGCATCTCCAAAGCATTAGATACTGGATAAGCTGACTCGTGTGTTTGGTCCCACAAGCTGAGAGAATGTCTCCCTCTCGTCATTTTCTTAAGGAACAGACTTAAGTATGCCCTAACAGAAGATGAAGTAAAGAAGATGTGTATGCATCGGTTCATTAAGATTGATAGTAAAGCCTGAACCAATATAACCTCCCCTGCTGGTTTTATGGATGTGATCAGCATTGACAAGACTGGAGAGAATTTCCTTCTGATCTATAACACCAAGGGTTGCTTTGTTGTTCATCGTGTTACACCTGATGAGGCCAAGTACAAATTTATAAAGCGAGGAAGATCTTTGTGGGCACAAAAGGAATCCCTCATCTGGAAACCCATGATGCAAGCCATGGGTTGCTTCCACAACCCTAATACTTCATCAAGATGAACGGCATCATTTAGATTGATTTGGAGACTAGCAAAATTACTGATTTCATCAAGTTTGACATTGGTAACCTGTGTGTAGTGACTGGAGATGCCAACCTGGGAAGAATTGGGGTGATCACCAACAGAAATAGACACCTTGGTTCTTTTGACATCATTCATGTAAAAGATGCCATTGGTAAGAGATTTGCCCCATGGCTCTCCAACATTCTTGTTATTGGCAAGGACAACAAACTATGAATTTCCCTTCACCATGGAAAGTCTATCTGGCCAAACAGCAGTGGGTGAAATGAGCTCTAGGTAACATGATTGGAAGAGTCTTTGTGTTTAACTAAAGATAATACAGCATGATTAATTGCCTTTTGGGGATGGTGGAGAGTGAGGTTTTCTTTTCTTAATTTATAGTTTCCTGCTATTCTACTTTATAACATGTAAAGCAGATTAAATTTTTTCAGACAGAAATAAATTAATAAAATGTATGGATTTTCCTTATAGCCTACCCCTTTGTGAAATTCATTAATATTTTGTACAAAGTCATATTATGTTTTGTTTTTTCTGTATTTGCTTCCCTTTGATTTTTTAAAATTACACTGGACAACCTTTCTATATGAATTATTGATAAAGGGAAATTTGACATATGCCTATTTTTAAGATGAACCTTTCTAATGCTCTTGCTGAGTGCATGTTACTATCAGCTTTAAAAATGCATACTTTACCAAATTAAGAAAGAAAAATTCCTAGAGTTTTAACTAAGATAATATTTTGTGTTCAATCAAATGCTTTATACCTATTCATATAATTATATGACCTTTACTCTTTCCTGTTAATATGATGAATCATCCTGATAATGTTTTATGTGTTATATTAGCCATGCATTCCAGGAATAAGCCTAATTTGTTTATCAGTGATCATCTGTATTTAGATGTTTAGAATAATTTAACTTTTTCTTCCTTTCTGCCTTTGCTTCCTTACTTCTTACCCTCCTTCCACCTTTTCCTTCCTTCTCGTTTCTTTCCTCCTTTCTCCCTTTCTGCCTTTGCATCTATGCTGATAATTATAATTTACTATTTTGATATTGGCCTTAGGCTTGGGTAACAAATCCATGTTTAACTCATAAAATCAGTTCAGAAAACATATTGCCTTTTCCAAATTTTTAAACAACACATACCAGAATTATTTATTTGAAATATTTGCCACTTCAGCAGGGCCAAGTGCCTTTTTCTCCTTCTTTTTATGTTGAAACAGCTTTTTCCTTTTTTTTAAAGTTCTGTTGGCTTTTTTTTCTCTACTATAATAAGCCTATTAAAATAAACTATCTCTTACAGTTAATTTTTTACTGACGGGCGGAATAACAGAAGTAACTGGTGCTTGTGGACTATTTTTTAACCCTCACTCAAGAATACTTTTTATTATTGATTTGAGAGAGAGAGAGAGTGAGAGAGAGAGAGAGAGAGACATATCAATTGGTTGCCTCCCATATGCACCCTGATCAGGATCACACCTGGAACCTAGGTGTGTTCCCTGATAGTGAATCCAACCTGCAACCCTTTGCTCCACCAAAGGAGCCACTTGGCCAGTGATAGACTGATAGAAAAAAGTTCTCAGAAAATCTCATAAGATGTTCTTCAGGAGGCTACACGGATAGGAATGAGATTTCTTCTATTTCTGTTAGCTTTTATAGTTTATGTTTTTGAAAACACATTCATTTCATCTTGGTTAGCCAGTGTTTTAATAGATAACTGAAAATAACATCCATTTCAGTGAGGTAAAGTTTTTTATTTGAATTGTAATAACTTTATTCTGTCACTGAATGTGAGTTTTCCTCTTATTTTAATGATTAGTACTTTATAAAAATGTCAAACAACAGCCCTGGCCGGCTAGCTCAGTTGGTTAGAGCATTATCCCAATACACGAAAGTTGTGGATTTGATTCCTAGTTAGGGTACATAGAAGAATCAGCCAGTGAATACATAGATAAATTAAACAACACATTGACCCTGGCTGGTGGTGCAATGGATAAGGTGCCAGCCTGCGAACCCAAAGGTTGCTGGTTCAATTCCCAGCCAGGGCACATAATGAGGCTGCAAGCCAGGTCTCCAGCCAGGTCCATATCTGGAGGCAGGTAAAAAAGGCAACCATACATTGATGTCTCTCTCCCTCTCTGCCTCTCTGCCTCTCTCCCTACCCCTTTCTCTAAAACTAATAAAAATAAAATCTTAAAAAAAAACAACACATTGATGTTTTCCTCTCTCTCCCCCTTCCTCTCTCTCTAAATCAATAAATAAAAAATTGAAAAATGTCAAAGAATCTCTTATTATTGATCCTGCAACTTTATCCTACTGTATTTATGCTAGTTCATTAGTTCTCCTTTTCCTACTTTCTCTTGATGCATATATCCTTTTTTAAAAAAGCAGATGAGTTAAAAAACTTACAAAAAAAGAAAAATTAGGGCTCAGTCTCACAACCCAAAGATAATTTTGATGCATTTATTTGCACATAATTATGTCAGTCTTATGTAGAATTTTATATAATGTTGTTCATATTCATGTACTGTTCAGTATGAATGGATTGTTTTAAATATATTAGAATGTGTAACATTTCTTCCCTGATGAAGGCTATTATTTGAGAGATTAATTTAAATTTTTAATTAATTCTGCTATTGTTCTATATTTCAAATTGCACTCTTTTTTACTTTGGGAATGTGGTAAGTATTGTAGAATCTCTGTTTCTTTTATTATTCACATGATTGGTGCCTTATTTGACTGATATTTTTGGTGATTCATTTACAGTGGAATATCTGTTAATTCTACCTAATTTATTACACTAATCAATTCCACACTTCATTAAATCTGGATCCTCCCAATTTGTCCTGTAGGATGCTGATGTTTCAAATCTCAATTCTATTTCTGCCTACATTTTCCTTGCATGTTGTTCTGGTTTCTCAGGCTTTTTGTTGTGTATTGTGCCTTTTATTATTATATAATGAGTTGATTTATTTCACTTTGAGATAACAACTCTTTCCTTATAATCAAACAGGCACACCATGTACACCCTCCCTCTGTGTTCCCCCAAGCACGTTCCTTGTCATTTGAATTGGTTTACTGGGGCCTCTATAACAAAGTACCATGTGCTGGGGGGTTAAACAATGGAAATGTATTGCTTCACAGTTTTGGAAGCTGGAAACCCAAGATCCAGGTTTGGCAGGTTGGTTCCTTCTGAGGGCTGTGAGGGAAGGATCCAGGACTTTCTCTTTGGCTAGTACATGACCATCTTCTCCCTCACATCAAGTTGTCCTTCTTTGTGTGACTCTGTTTCAAAATTTCCCCTCTTTATAAGGTAACCAGTCATATTGGATTAAGGCTCATACTAATGACTTCATTTTAACTTGATTATCTCTGCAATGACCCTGTCTCCAAATCAGGTCATTTTCGGAAATACTGGGAGTTGGGACTCCAACATACGAATTTAAGAAGTTAAATACAACAACAATAAAATAAAATTAAAGTAAAAGAAAGAAGAAGTTAGACATTCAGTATATAATATTTTAAGGGGACATTTAATTTGATTCCATTTAATTTCATTCAGTTCCACAAATCTTTATTAAGCACTCAACACTAATTGGGTCCAATAATTGTGCCAGTGATACTAGATCTGTCCTGAAGACATTGAGCCAATGTCAACATAATTAAAAGTTTGCATGGTCGATACTTTCAGGACAGACCTTGTACTATTTTTTTGCATCCCTTTGTAAAATATTTCTTTATTTTTGCTATTTTTCTTCATAGTGTTAAAAAATTGATTTGAGAGAGAGAGAATGAAACATCAATTTGTTGTTCCACTAATTTATGCATTCATTGGTTGATTCTTGTATGCACCCTGATTAAAAATGAATGCTAAACCTTGGCAAACCCACAACCTTGGTTGGGATGATGCTCTACTAGCAGTTAGAGCTAACTGCCCAGGGCCTCATTCATAGGGTTTTATTTATTTCTTTATTTTTAAAAGATTTTATTTATTTACTTTTAGAGAAAGGGGAAGGAGAAAAAGAAAGAGAGGGAGAGAAACATCAATGTGCAAGACCTGGCCCTGGGCCCGCAACCCGGGCATTTGCACTGTCTAGGAATCAAACCCTCAGCCCTTTGGTTCACAATCTGGTGCTCAATTCACTTAGCCACACCAGCCAGGGCTCATTCATGGGGTTTTTAATTAATTTATTTATTTTTAAAATTTTATTGTTGTTGTATTACATCCATCCCCTTTCACTCATGGGGTTTTAAAAGTATGCTTTAAACTCTATGTCTTATTGAGATAATAACGATCTTACCTAATTTGTTTACTTTTCTAACATTTTTAAACATTAATTATTTAACACAGGGGTAACTGTCTACCCCTATAGGTTTCTCAGACAGACTGATGAGCTTTCTCTTCTGGGGATGATAAGAAGCCAAAAGATTTTCTGTGAAAGTGCTTCAAGGACAGAGGGCACAGGCAGACCCATCTACCAGCAATGTGTGTGTGTGTGTGTGTGTGCGCGCGTGTGTGTTTTCCTTTACATCTATTAGAATTCCAGATAAGTTTTCTTTAAAGAAAGCCATTTTCTGGGGTCCCTTTCCGGAGCCTAATGCACCCATCTTGCTGTGAGCACTGGCTGCCAATGACCCACAGCTGCCCTCATGTTCAAAGAATTGCCCTCAGCATGGGCCTACTTGGAAGCAACACCCCTAGTAGGCACCCTCAGCCAAAAAGCTACTGATGGTACAAAGGCTGCATTCTAGCCCAGCGGTAATGACTCTGAAGTGTAGATTGGCTCCTGGCTCCCTGGGGATCAAGATGAAACTGGCTGCAACTTAGACCATGTCCTCAGTCATCATTTCCGCCCTGCTCTATCCTACACCCCTCCCCCCAACCCTCTTCTCCAGGAGCATATTCCTCCACAAATCACTTGCACAAGACACTGGAGAATCCTTCAGAATAGAATAGATGAAATTGCAAAGCAAGAAAGACAGGTGTGGCCACTTACATACCCGATAGGACTATCATGGCATTTTGTTATAGTATAATTGGCAACATGTTTTTCTCAGTAAGTTATGCACAAAATAAAGGTGCATCTTACAATCCGCAGCATTCTAGAGTTGATGATATATGACGTGAACAGCAGTTAGCAATTATGTTCAAGTTTATATAAGAGAAACTAAACTCTAGTGACATAATCAAATATAGTTAACTTTTCTCACATGCCAGGAAGCATAGAAGCAGGGCAGTCCTGACTGGGCTACCAGCTGCATGACGTCATCAATCACGGTTCCCATCAGTCACCAGGTGCCTTCTATTGTTTTACTCTGTTCCTCATAGCCTGAGGCTTTCCCCTTCAGGGTTCATCATGCTCATAAGAGTGGCTACCAAACGGGCAGCTGGCCGTATCTGGCCAGCCTTGGTTTGCATTATGGCCTTATCTGTTTAAGTTCTATTATCCTTAAATTGGAATTATTCTTTACTTTCAGGTTGAAGTTTATGTTTCTATTCTCATCAACTGTGCGTTATTTAGCTGTGATTTTCATTGTTTAAATGTACTATCAATGCTGCATTTTTTGCATCCTTTACAATTTCATGGATCAATTTAGTTGTAGCACAATGTTTACAAGTTTATTGAAATTTCTCTGTATTGCTGCATGTTCTTATTTTGTAGTCATTTACTTCTTTATCTCTCAGAACCTAGTTAACATCAGGTGATTCCTCTTACCTTGGGTCTTTGGGGAGTACAGGCAGGCCTCGTTTTATTATCTCGACAGATGTGGCGTTTTGTACAAATTGAAAGCAAGACCCTCCGCCAGCAAAATGATTACGGCTGGCTTTATTGTGGTGGTCTGAAACCGAACCTGCAATACCTCCCAGGTATGCTTGTATTGACAATTCTACCACTGTGCATAAATTGTCTTCCGTGACTTTACTTCCCTCTTCAGTTTTGTAATTCTTTTAATTTAATTCCTGTAATTAGAACATTTAGATTTGAAAGCTTGTCTCTTTGTCTTTGTTACTGTATTTTCTCCCCCCATCCCCCCGCAAAATTACAATTTTTTGTGTCTGTTTTATTAAAGGCTTTTATTTCCAGAAATGACCTGCACTGTTGTTCATAGAATTTATATGGATAGATAATACGAAGAGATTATGTAAAAACATATAGATACCTAGGGAAAGACTGGAATCTTTAGTTATTTCTCTTTATCTCATCTATTAAGTTAATTACCTTAATTAAAACGATTGTGCTTGTTACTAGAGTTTATCAATTGTTGATCACATACTAGAGTAAAATTATGGCCAGTGGACAAAATTGGCTTAGTTTTAGTAAAATTGTATGGGAACAGAGCTATACTTATTCATTTACACATTGGCTATGGCTGCTTTTATGTGACAAGGGGAGGGCTGAGTAGTTGTGACAAAGATCTGGTTCACAAAGCCTAAAATATTTACTGTCTTACTCTTTAAAAATAAGTTTGCTTACCCTTGTACTAGAGTCTCATTTAATTCAACAGCAACCTTGTAAGAAAAGTCATAACACTGTTTAAGCTCAGAGATGTTACATAATTTACTCAAAGAGACCTAACTAATATGCAACGTTTTCAAGATCTGATCCCAAGTCATGGATTACACTTCACTATTTATACTATGCCTCTTTTTATTTTTTAAGTTAATTTTATTTATTATTGTTGTATGACAATTGTTTCATTTTTTCCCCTTTGCGCTCCCCTGCCCCCCTGCCCCCTGTCCCCCCAGTCCCTCCCCAGCTCATTGTCCATGTCCATGGGTCCTCATCT
>PVIW01012014.1:0-34337 GCA_004026585.1 Noctilio leporinus | reverse complement strand
TTGATAGTTTCCATGTCCTTTTTCATGCTGTTGTAGTTCTCAGTAAGTTCCTTGTAACTTCCCTGGAGTTCTTTGTAGTTTCCCTGGAGTTCTTTGTAATTTCCCTGGAGTTCTTTGTAGTTCTCCTGGAGTTGTTTACAGTTTTCTTTGATGTGGCTGAGCTCACTGAGCTTCTCTATCATCATTCTTTTAAATTCCTTATCTGATATTCCAGGTGCCTCTGTTTCATTTTGTGTTCTTTCTGGGGATTCTTCCTTTCCCTTTGGTGATGGACTGATTCTTTTTTCCCCCATTTTGGGTGTCTGTTCTTGGTTGCTCTTTATTTATTTCTTTATTTTTGTTCTTTCCTTGGGTTAACCTGCTTTGCTTCCTTTCCTTAGTTGAGCACCCTTCTGTGATAGGAGATTTGTGGAGTTCAATGTTGCCGTCTCCCAGATTTTCTCCACTTGCTGTTCTTGGTGTGTCCTTTATTTGGGCTGTCTCGTTGTATTCTGGGCCTGCGGGCTTAAAACAACGTTCCTCAATATTCTCGAAGGAGCAAGGTCTCCAGATGTGAAGAGGTCCCTCAGATGACAAAAGTGCTGAAAGTCTTAGTGAATAACATTCTGAGTCCACGCTGTCCATCGATATCTCTTGGCTCACCAGTTAGCAACAATAGCTTTAACATCAGTGGATGACTTGGGGCAGTGCGACCGACTCTGTTCCTTCATGTAACTCAAAATCAACGTATGTCCCCTGATGTTGCCCCATTGTCCATCCGCAAAATTCCCACCGACCAGCAGCTCCGACAGAGCAGGCAAGAGACCTTCCAGGGTCATATAGGACCAGAGCAATGGGCCACAGGCAGGGGCCCCTCGACACTTCAGTCACATTGGCTAGCAGGAGCGCTCTGCCTGATGCAATCAACGATACACTTCATGATGTTTCACAAGTACTGGCGCCTTTTCATTTCACCACTCGATTTTGATTCCAGTGTTCGAGTCTCCAGTAATGTCACAGGCCCACTCGAAGGCGAATGTCCCCGTAGGCGACCCTCAGCCAGGCAGCACCACAGTGCTTGGGGCTAGCGTAAGGGAAGCACTTGCTCCAAATGAAATCGCCGGCCCGGGCCGCACTCACCCCGCCGGCTCCCTGCGAGCAAAGCCAATTTAACCTCATTTCTATTGTGAGACTATTATTTTCCCTGAAGCAACAGAAATTTAATCCTCATATAGTTTGAGTTACTCCCTTTTAACAGGGTTGCCTTTAAATTCTAGTGCAATAAAGAAAGGGGAGCAAAAATGTTGTTAGGAGGTGGACATTTGGTCCTTCAATTATAAATCACACATCTGTGTCATCAGCCCTTGGAGGGTGCTACTGAAAGCCCTTCATTCCTGTCTGATGGCCCCTTCAGCTCTAAAACCTCTGTTAGATGCTTTCTCCCCAAGCCAATGCACAGGCACTCTGTAAGACTATTCAGGATCTCATTCACTTTGACACAACCTGCAATCATTTCCTCTCTGGAATCTCTGCTCTTATCACTTCCTTTCCTTCCCCCTCCTCTCCACTGGTCTGGGGGAGGATTTTTCTCCAATCTTGGAAAAATCCTTATTACTATTATTCATATTGTTTGCCTCCAAGGCTCTCAGATATCTACATGAATTGCAGGAAGGCAAATGAGTTTAAATACCCAAAAGCTACAAGAGTATATGTTAATATCTCAAAAATATTATTTCACCCATAGCTAAG
Source organism: Noctilio leporinus (assembly GCA_004026585.1). Taxonomy (NCBI): domain Eukaryota; kingdom Metazoa; phylum Chordata; class Mammalia; order Chiroptera; family Noctilionidae; genus Noctilio; species Noctilio leporinus. Next base: position 32,609 of record PVIW01012014.1, on the reverse strand, counting down.
GTAGAAGAATAGATGCAAAATTATGCATGTGTTGTTAATATCAGTGAGGAGGCATCTAATTGAAACTGCATTTGGTTCAAGTTATGTGCGTCATCATGGTGTTTTCTTAAGAGGGAGGGGTTTTTTATTTGTGAAACCCTAAGTGCTCTGTTCCACAGCACAGAGAGATGACTAAGTAAAATGGTTGTAGGATGGGACAAAGACCCCAGCTGAACTTTGGGTTCATGAATGAGTAAATGAAACCCCTGAGCCCCCTGTCACCAGGATATTCTCCAGTGGCAGCAACTGCAGGAGTAGCAAGTCTTGGAACCCCTTTAGAGCAGCAGCAGAGGAAACTGACCCAGGGCTCAGGAGTGGCAGAGGTATATAAATTAAAATGTTGATAAACTCAGGCAGCTGAAGGTAATATTGGGAGGGCCATTTCCTATGAGTCCAGGCTGAATTAAGATTAAAACAAGATGGAAGTACCTGCCAGTCTGAGGGGATAAGGCATGTTAGTTTAATAGGAGAATATACTGGGAAAGTCTTGAAATTGAAGTGGGAGAAGGGTTGAAGTATTCTTTCTTAAAGAGTAACTGTGGCTTTTAGGATCTTTGGGTAATATAAATTAAGAGAGAAAGACTGCAATTGAGCAAATTCTTTTTTACTGTCAATATAACATCCTTTCATTTTATAGAAATGAAGTCCACTTAACAAGCCAACTTGCCTCACAAAGGAATTACAGATATTCTGTCATTCCTGGTTTCATCAACTCTATTGTCAGGAATTATGTCTTTATTATAGCCATGGTCAAATGAAGTAAAGATGGAAAATATTAATAGAATATTATAAAGAGACACTAAATATTAGTAATTGCTAAAATCATTGCCCTTTTTTCTGGGTGTATGGGATGGTGGTCTCTGATCCTTTCTTTCCCAATGAATGATGGTCTTATACTCTTATATTCAGTGTAAGTTATGACCATATAAAGACTTTTTGGTTCCCCTGCCAAATAAATTACCAAATATTTTAATGTAATCACTATAATAGCTAATACTTGTATGGGACTTAATATGTGCCAAGCCCTGTTCTTAGTGCTTTTTATATATTAACTCATGCAATACTCAAAACAACCCACTGAGGTACATACTGCCATAATCATCACCATTTCACCAATGAACAAGGTGATGCACACTGAGGCTTGCTACCTTATCAAACATCACACAGCTAGTAAATAGCAGTTTAGGGGGTTGAAAGGTAGGCATGCAGACAGGCAGATAGGCAGGCAGGAAGTATGGTTCCAGAATCCACAAGCTGAACCACTTCATCTTTGCTATTTATGCAGTTGACTAACAAGAGGGCTCTACCTGATTTCAAAGCCTGAGGCATGCTTGCTTAACAGAAATAGTTCAACTCCTTAAACTGGAAAGTAAAGAAACAAATGAACGCCTTACACAGATGACTGACCATTCAGAACTATTCTGCTTTAAATGCCAGCTAATGGGGGAGGAAGTAAAGTTAGAAGTTTTATTCCTCAGAGTTCACTGTCAAAACCATCTTATTAACATTCTTCAACACAATAATATTCTGCCTCAAATTATAACTCAGTAAGAGTTCACAATATATTCTTTAACCAAGATGTTAGGGACTTTACCAGAAATAGTTTTATGTGGTTAGATCAGTGTGAAAATGCTGAAGGTAGATGCCTGTAGAGCTGTTGCTGGCAAGGACATTTGCTTGGGGAGAAAGTGAGTACTATATTGAGGCAGTGCACGTGACAAGTGCTTACTAGTCATTGTTTTATATAAACACAAGTAGACTCAGATTTTTGAAATTTTTGGCTTATTTTGAAAAAAAAAATTATATTGAAATGTTAACTACTTCTGAGTGGATGATTCTATTTTTGGTACTTTGAAAATTATAACTTATGGAAAGGGATGTGGAAGAAAAGCAAGGAAATGGAATTGTGGGTAAGCTCAGCATGAAGTCGGAATCTTGCAAAGTGGGAAAAAAGAAGAGAAAATGTTACCAAACAAAGTGGGATTTGGCTGCATGCTGCTGTACACAAGCATAACACAGTAATTGGTGGGAAGGAAAAGGGTTTTTATTAACAAGGTGACTAATTTGGGGGACCTGGGGACTCTCCAGATCCAAGTCATTTTCTTCTGCAAAACAGAAATCCTCTTGTTCCCCAAAAGACTGAAATCCAAAACAATGCCCAGAGGCACCCCCTCCATCCTTATCTGCCTTTTTGAAGTATAAGGCTGCTACAGGAACAGGTCTCCATTTCTCCAGCTCCAGTCTCTCTTTCTCTGGAGTGCACACTTGTGGGGCTGGCATCTCCATTGCCCCACCACAGCTTTCTCCCTCTCCCAGGGCCAGAGCACACTGGCAGATCACTGCAGCCAGTTGTACAAGGGGCTCTATCCATAGGTCTCTGGCACCGAAGGCTGCTCATGCCTGTGGGGCCTGTAAACTTAGCCAGCCTGTGTGTCTGTGTGCTTCTCTCAGAGTGAGAAGATGGGTCCAGGTTCTATGCACTGTGCAGCATGGGGCCACAGCATCCTTGGGTCCATGGCAGCTGGGGCACATGTCTGGCATAAACCTGCTCCTGACTGTGCAAGCAAGGCAAGGTAGGAGTCATGAGCAGGGCCCAACATCCACCAGGTCCAATGAATGCCCTGTCCACCTTGACTGGGAGGGCAAGGGAAATGCAAATAGGGAAGAGTTTCTGTGTACCCTCCATTTTAAATCTTTCCCTCCAAAATCCTACATGCTCTAGTAGTGTCCAAATTCCACCACACCTGTCAGCCTGCATAATGCCTTTGCCCAGGGTAAAGCATAGCCCTGCTCACCTTTTACAATACATTTGTGTTGTGACCTTTTTATTCTATGCAGGCCCTATGCAAGCTGTGTTATGAAGCAGGCTAGTTGCTTACCCTTCCCAGGGATATGGAAACCTGTCATGCAGTTTTCGTTGCTATTTCAATCCACCGCCTTTTGCACTTCCCTCAGGTGCATCTCTCTCAGGTGTCCCTCTCCATTGTCCAGCATTCTGGCCAGATCTGTTACAAAAGAGCAGAAAAAAAATAGGAGATAAATTCACTTTTTATATTATATGCTTTTATATTGTTGAATTTTTTCATAATTACATTTGAAATTAGAAATCATAAAAAAGAAAATTGACAATACATGTTCCTTTTTAAAGGGAGAATTTTTAAATTTATATTTAATTTTTTTCAATTGCAGTTTAATTCTATCTTACTTTATATTAGTTTCAGGTGTACAGCACAGTGGTTAAACAAGCACATACTCTATAAAGTGTTCCCCCTGATATTCCAAGTACCTAATTGGCACCAAATTGCAATATTAATGACTATGTTTCTTCTGCTATACTTTACATCCTCATTACTATTTGATAACTACCAATCTGTATTTCTCAAACCCTTCACTTTTTAAACCCCTCCACTCTGACACCCATCAATTTGTTCTCTGTACATATGAATCTCTATTTTGTTTGTTTATATTGTTCTTTAGATTCCACATGTAAGTGAAATCATATGGTATTTGGTCTTTACCTGACTGACTTGTTTCATTCAGCACAATACCCTCTATATGGTCACAAATTATATAATTTCATTCTTTTTTATGGCTGAGTAACATTCCATTTTATATACGTACCACAGCTTTCTTATCCACCTGTATATTGATGGGCATTTGGTTGCTTCCATAGCTTGACTATTGTAAATAATGTTGCAATGAACATAGGGGTGAATATATTCTTTTGTATAAGTGTATTGGGTTTCTTTAGATATATACCCAAAATTAGAATGGCTATGTCACAGGAAATTCCATTTTTAATTTTTTGAGGGCCATCCATACTGTTTTCCATAGTGGCTGCACCAATCTGCATTCATACCAACAGTGTATGAGTGTTCCCTTTTCTCCACATCCTTGCCAACACTTGTTTGTTATTTTAGTTATTATGAAAAGAGTCAACGTTGTTAAAATGTCCATACTACCCAAAATAATCTATAGATTCAACACAATTCCTATCAAAATACCAAAGCAATATTTTATAGAACTTAACAAATAATCCAAAAATCACTATGGAACCATAAAAGACCTGAAAAGCCACAGCAATCTTGAGACAAAAAAAAAAAAAAAAAAGTTGGAGGCATTGTGCTACCTGATCTCAAACTACAATGCAAAGCCATAGTAATCAAAATAGCATGGTACTGGTATAAAAACAGATATAAAGATTAATGGAATAGAATACAGAGACCAAAAATAAACCCATGCCTATATGGTCAATTAATATTTGACAAAAGAGGCAAGAATACGCAGTGGAGTAAAGATAATCTAATTTCAATAAATGGTGTTGGAAAAATTGGAGAGATACATGCAAAAAAAAAAAAAATGAAACTAGACCACCTTATACCATATACAAGAATAAACTCACAGTATTAAAATTAAATTTAAGACTCAAAACCATAAAACTTTTAGAAGAAAAGAAAGGCAGTAAAACTCATATTTTTTCTGGGTAATATTTTTTGATATATCTCCTCAGGCAAGGGAAACAAAGGAAAAGCAAACAAACAAATGGGACTACATCAAACTAAAAAGGTTTGCACAATGAAAGAAACCATTAACAAAATGAAAAGCCAACCTACTGAATAAGAAAACATTCACCAATGATACATCTGATAAGAGGTTAAAATCCAAAATTTGTATACAATTCATACAACTCAACACCAAAAAACAAACAATCCAATTTAAAAAATTGTCATGGGCAAAGGATCTAAAATAGAATTTCTCCAAAAAGGACATACAAGTGGCCAATAGACATATGAAAAGATGCTCAATGTCACTAATCATCAGGTGAAGGGAGGATTTTTAAAAAAGCAATAGAGATAGGTTACCAGTATAAATTGTTTTCTTTGATCTTTCCCTGACTTTTTACAATCATAATACCAGTGTTCAACATTATGTCCTACATTCTGAATACAGCTTGGTAAGGGCAGGAGAAAACTGTTTCATGGTAATTTTACATTCTTTTTATTTAAAGATTTTATTAATTTATTTTTAGAAAGGTGAAGGGACAGAGAAAGAGAAGGAAAGAAACATCAATGTATGGATGCCTCTCATGAACCCCCAACTAAGGACCTGGCCCACAAAACAGGTATGTGTTCTGCCTGAGAATTAAAACAGTGACCCCCTGGTTCATAGGCCTGAACTCAATCCACTGAGCCACACCAGCCAGGGCCAATTTTACATTCCTGGGTTTGGTTCCCTGTATCAACCCTCCTCCCCAGTTTCATTTATTTATAAACCAGATTGATTGACTTTTCTGTACTGTCTGTTACACTGTGTAGATGAGCCTGAGAGAGTGAGTCTAAAGCCCTGCACTCTCCAGGAAGCCAGGGAGAAGGGACCAAGAGAATATTTGAGTCCTTGGATTATCCTAGAATGATTCCCAACTATGTCTTTCCTTGTGCGTCCTCTCACAGAGTATGAGGTTGTGGATAGAGCTCTTCCAATAATTCTTATAAGGAAGGTGTCAGATTGATAGTAACACTAAGTGAAACACCTTAAATATTGGAATGGATGTAAAATTACAATGAAATACCTATTTTAAGAACAGAAAAAGAGACCTCAGTGACCAAAACTTTTTTAACAATTTATTAAAATGAAAACTGGGCTGAATCACACTAATTTTCCCACATGGTTCACAAAAGAATTCTGCCAAACTGTGAAAGAAGAATTAATATCAATTCCAGAAAAGTGAAAAGGAGGAAGCACTTCATTTATTCTATGAAGCTAGCATTACCCTGATAGCAGAACCAGTACAAAGATAGTAGAAAAAGAAAGATGAAAGGAAGATAGGAAAGAAGGAAGGAAGGAAGGAAAGAAGGAAGGAAGGAAGAGAAAGAAAGAAAGAAAGGAAGGAAGAAAGGAAGGAAGGAAGGAAGGAAGGAAGGAAGGAAGGAAGGAAGGAAGGAAAAGAAAGAGAAAAGAAAAACTATAGACCAACATTCTCCATCAATATAAGGACAAAACTTTTAACAAAATATTAGCAAATAGAATAAAGCAATGTTTAAGGATGTAATACAACAACAATTAAAAAAAGAAAAGGAATATGCACCATGATCAAATGTGGATTATTCCAGGGATGCAAGGTTGGATCAACATTCAAAAACCAATCAATGTAATCTACCATATGGAGAGTTTAAAGGGGAAAAATAATATCACCATTTCAATTGACAAAGATAAGGAATTGATGAAATCCAACACCCTAATAATAAATAAAATATTAAAAAAAAAAAGAGCCCTGGCTGGTGGCTCAGTGGATAAGGCCCAGGCCTGGGAACCCAAAGGTCGCTGGTTCAATTCTCAGACAGGGCACATAACCAGGTTGCAAGCCAGGTCTCCAGCCAGGCCCATAGCTGAAGGTACATGAAAGGCAATCATACATTGACATTTCTCTCCCTCTCTGCCTCTCTCCCTTCCCCTCTCTCTAAAAATAATAAATAAAATCTTTTTAAAAATCCAACACCCATTCATGACAAAAAAAATGTCTCAACAAGTTAAGGATAGAAGGGGAAGTTCCTCACCTTGATGCAGAGCATCTACAAAAGATTACAGTTAATGCTCTACTCACTGATGAAATACTCGAATGCTTCCCCCCCTCCCTTTAAGGTCATGAGCAAGGCAAGGATTTCTACTTTTGCCACTTTTATTCAACATAGCACTAAAAGTTCTGATCATTGTGATAAGGCAAGAAAATGAAATACAATCATGCAGTACAGGAAGAAAGAAAACTGGAGGATTTGGAAGATGACAGCCAAGTAGGTGGAAGCAGAGTCCACTTGTTCTTGTACCCAACTCAGACACTTGGATAATCTTCAAAAAATAAACTGAACATTCAACAGAATCTTAGCAGGTATGAAGTTTAGAAGCTAAGGCATACAGAAGGTTCTTCAAAATTGGTGGTAGGGAGATATAGGTGGACAGGGAAATATGCCATGGGTGGTGCTTGCAGTCATGGTGTCTATGAGAGCTTGGTCACAGATCACAGCTTTGAAACTCCTTTTCCTCCCAGATCAGGGAATTCCCAGGCCCAAGCCAGGAGCAACTTGGATACAAAAACTTGGGGAGATCCAGGCTACACACACATACAGAGCACAGCATGCGCATAATTGAAGCAGCAAACACCAACAGGATCTGGTGGAGGAGCCATGACTTGGGAGACACGACTTTTTTGAGAGGTGGCATGTATGGAAAACTGCACAGTGACTCAGTGCTGCAGTGGGAGAGCTCAGAGAGATGTTATAAAATAAAAAGGGGAGCTGAGGTGTGCTGGACAGGAATCCCCTATCAGCAAGGGGAAAGGATTGAAGATGCAATCTGTTCCCACTTAGTGCTACTGGGCAATGTGCATCTCTATATGCTGAGAGAACTATGAGCTGGAAACTATGCAGCTGAGATTCTTTAAAGCCAGAGACCACTTCCTGGGTGGAACCCCTGAGAAGGAAAGGTAATGCCCAGACCCTACCTCCTACAGGATCTGGAAAGATCTGCAAAACAGGCTGGGCAGGCTCAAGAGCCCTACAGTGTGCATTTCTGCAAGAGAAAGACAGCAAGAGGAACACCTAAAGGGTATACTTTGAACTTCTCTGAGGGAGACAAAATATACTTGTTCCTAGGGCCCTATGAGGCCAAAAGATTGGAAAGCTGTGCAGCAAGGGGGAATCAGGGCCTGCTCAGCCATGGCTAGGTGCACACACAGAGCAGCCATCAATACCAAGCAGAACAGAGCTAACTGTCTTACACAGATTGCCATCCCCACACCATGATATGGACAACTATTTAATCAAAAACTATAAGTTATTGGAAATAAGCTGGGACAGACCAAGATGAGTGGTAGGGGGACAGAGGAACACACTCAAAATTTCACCAGAAGACTGAATAGTGCCTCCCAGGGGAGACCTAGGAGCCCCACCTTCCCAATTGCAACAGAACCTCCCTCTAGAGGCAAGTAAAGGTGATACAGGTGGTGTTGTCAGAAGTTGGAAAACCATCCCTAGAACCTTGAGCTGATAAAAAACCAGAGGAGGATCCCTAAAGAAAAGTGAGTATGCGAACTCCAAATGGATAAGACATACAAGTATTTCACCTTGCTCTTCTTCAGAATGTTTTTTTCTTTTCCTCCTTTCACATGGCCTCTTTATATTTCTTCTTTTCCTTTAATTGTATTTAAACTAATTCACTCTTTCTTTTATTTATTCTTTTTATTCAGATTCTGTAGTTTTTATTTTACTGATATTTCAAATCTCACATTGCATCTTTCCCTTACTCCATTTTGCCTTCTTCCTGCCCTTTCTTATCATTGTTGTAAATTTAATTTTCTTCCATGCTATGCTTTGTTCATATTCCTTACTCTTACTATTGAAACTGGAAAAGCCAGTGTTTGTGCTATCTGTCATCTACCAAACCCAATAAGCAGAGACAGGGACTGAATCTTTATGGGCACTTTATTCAGATGGCCTTCGATCTAAGAAAATGGTGGATTTGCACCCTAACAGACTGTTTTACATTCCATTTTAAATGGCCCCTTTTTATAAAGAGAAGAGAGGTGTAGTTAAGGGGTTTGGAATGCAAGGAAAAAGTTAATGAGATAAAAGCTGCAGTATTCTTTCACCTGTGTCCTGGGTGGATGTCTTTGTGTCCTGGGCAGGGGTCTTTGTGCCCTAGAGTCAAGGTGGGTCATGTTTTCAGTTCCTGAAACAATAGCTTTTATGTACATTAATTACTAAGCTTATTAGCTGTTACGGGAACTAAAATTTTCTGACTATCTATCCTCCACCTATCATCTTAAAAGCATTCTTCCCTCCTTTAGCCAGTTCACATTCTTTTTTCCTCTTATACTATTCTTATTTCCATTCCAACTTTAAAATTGTGTTTGTAGGGCATGGATATTATGGTTATTTCTGTTTTGCTTCAATGGTATTCTTATTGGTTCACTATTTTTTGTACTTTAAATCTCATAAATTACTCTCTCCCTCTCTTACTCCATTTTGCCTTCCCCCTGCTCATTTCAGTAAGAAATTTTTATTTTTATTTTCCCCATTATTAGCCTTGATTCTATTCCTTACTATTAGTTTTTCTCCTCCTATACTCTCAAAACCATTTTTTCTTTACTGTAGACATCTCACACTCTTTTTTCTCTTCTATATAACATTCTTATTCCCTTTCCACCTTTATTAATCTTTGCTCAGGCGTCATTGTTATTGACCCTGCTGTGGCTTTTCTGCAATTTTATCCCCTTTGATTTACTACCTTTTTAATTTTATTTCAAACCTCATACTATACTTTTCCTTTTCTTTACTCCATTTTGCCAATACCCTTCCCTGTTTTACTTAAATTATAAATTTTACTCTCTCTAGCTCTGGCTGGTGGCACAGAGGATAAGGTGCCGGTCTGCAAACCCAAAGGTAGCAGGTTTGATTCCCAGGCAGGGCACATAACCAGGTTGTAAGCCAGGTCTCCAGCCAGGTCTCCAGCCAGGTCCATAGCTGGAGGCAGGTGAAAGGCAACCATACAATGAAGTCTCTCTCCCTCTCTCCTTTCCCCTTTCTCTAAAAACTTATAAATAAAATCTTTAAAAAATAAGTAAATAAATAAATTTTACTCGCTCATCTCTTTGGCACATTTCTATTCCCTATTCTTATTATTTTTCTTCCCTCCTCCCACTCAAAACAATTATTTTCTCTTTTAGTCATCCCATATTCCCTATTTCCTACCTTAAAATATTCTTAATCTTAACCTCCACCTTTATTAATATTTGTTCAATTGCTGTTGATACTGCTGATGCAGTAGGAGGGTATTTCTGATGGTGTGGGTTTTCTGGTAATAATGCTTTGTTAAACAACATCTGTACAATAGCATACTAGATGTGGTAGGATTGTGACTCCCAGTCAGCCAGCTAGAGGGGTGAACCCACCAATGAAGGATTCACAAAGCCCAAGTACAAGAGAGCCAACACAAATTGAATAAAGGAAAATCCTAGAACATCCACATCAGGAGATCAAAGAGGATGCACAACTGAGTCCCACATAATCCCTACTACAGAAGGATACCCCATGAAGAAAGTCAGGCAAAGCACAGAAACCAGAGATGCAAACAAACAAAAACTTCACCTAAAATGGGGAGACAAAGAAATAACCCCCAACATAAAGGAATGGAGAAACCCCCAGAAAAAGAGTTAAATGAAACTGAGGCAAGCAATCAGACACAGAATTGAAAATAATGATTATAAGAATGCTCAAGAAAAATCAGTGACAAATACAAGAAACTTAGTGGGACCTACAGGAGCATGAAAAAGGACATAGAAACTATGAACAAGAACCAGAAAGAAATGAAGAATAAAATATCTGAAATGAAAAGTACACTAGAAGGAATTAAATGTAGACTAAAGAGAGGACTGAATCAGTGAGCTGGAACACAAGGTAGAAAGAAATACCCAGCCAGAGAAACAAAACAAAACAAAACAAAAAAATGACTCAAAAAGAATGAAGATAGTTTGAGGGAGCATCAGCACAACATGATACATAACAATATTTACATCATAGGAATATCAGAATGAGTAGAAAAGGAGCAAGAGATAGAAAACCTGTTTGAAAAAGTAATGACAGAAAACTTTCCGGAGTTCCAGCAAGATAGCAGATGAGTAAGAGGAGCTACACCAATCTCCTTCCAGGTCACATCTGGAATTATTTTTTTGAAGAAAAAGTCAGCTGGAATTACCACCAGAACACCAGCTTGAAAGAGGTTCTATAACCACAGATAGAACAGAAGATGACACTTCATCACAGCGTGACTGGTAGGAATCGCAGAAACACAAGAGGGCTGGCTGGGCCCCCACTGCAGGCAGTAGCCTAGGGAAAGAACCCAGGGGCTCTACCTGAGGAGGGTTCTGGTCCACTAGCTGGGTTTCCCAGCCTACAGCAACATGGCAGAGAGTAGAGCAGCATATAGCTGAGAAGAGTGGAAAGCTGTGGAGTGGACAAGCCAAAGAAAGCACTAGAGATAGAGACCTGCTAAGGTGAACACAGCAAAAATACATTGGCACACACCTACCCTGGGCTCCACTGGAGGGACGGCAGAGAGGACTGGAGATTTGTGGGGAGAGTTTGCAGCAAGTGCTTGAAGGAGAGAGGTGGGGAAGCAGCTGTGGGGATTCCAGTGCTGACTCATTGCCCACACCTTGGCGGCCTGAACTGCACCAAGAAGCTTCCCTATGAGGAGTCCTCATAGTCCTGCCCACTGGAAGCAATCTGTCCCACCCAGCAGTGCCAGAGCTTGGCGCCTGATCGCGTCTTTGATTTACATCTAAATAAACTTCTCCTGCCCTGCCCTGTCTGAGCATAGATACAATAGTTGGCACCTAAAGAGGTATCTCTGGCCCAGCAGCTCCTGAGCCTGGCAGCTGGTTAAAAACTCTCTGTCTTACAGCTGGGTCAGTCAATCAGCCACACACAGTAGCAGGAGAGCCTGGTGGCAGATTGTGGATTCATTGGCTCACAACTGAGTTGGTTTGTCCCACCCAGTGGCCACTAGGCCTGGGGTTGATCACAAACTCATTGTATTACAATTGAATCTTTCAGTCTAGCCCAGTGGCCCCTTAGCCTGGCAGCTGATCACAGATTCACTGGATTACAATAAAAATCTTTCAGTACAGTCCAGAGCCAAATGAACCTGGTGGCTAATCACAGATTCACTGGATTACAATTGAACCTTGCTGTGTAGCCCAGAGGCTGCTGAGGCTGGTGGCCAAACACAGATTCATTGGATTACAATTGGATCTTGCTGCCTAGACCAGTGGTGCCTGAGCCTGGTGGCTGTTCCCAGATTCATTGATTTACATCTGAATCTGTCCCACCAAGCTGCACCTGAGCTGGCAGCTGATCCATTGGATTACAATTGAACCTCTCTGTCTAGCCTAGCAGATTTTGAGTTTGGTAGCTGATTCATTGATTTACAACTAAATCTGTTTCTCACCACAAGTTGCATCTGGTGGTGGATCACAGACCAATAGGATTACAACTAAATCAATCCTTCTAGCCCAGCAATTCCTTAGCGAGGCAGCTGATCACAGTCTGATTGGATTACAATGAAACTGAAAAATGGGGAGAAAAAGAGAGTCTATCACCAAAAGGAAAGGAGGAATCCCTAGAAAAATCAAATGAAACTGAGGCAAGCAAACTCAGATATGGTATTCAAAATAATGATGATAGAGAAGCTCACTGAGCTTAGCTAGCTCAAAGAAAACTATAAACAACTACAGGGGAAATACAAAGAATTCCAGGGAAGCCACAAGGAACTTACTGAGAACTACAACAGGATTTAAAAAAAAAAAAAAAAAAACAAAACATAGAAACTATCAGTAAGAGCCAGGAAGAAATGAAGAATACAATTACTGAACTGAAGAACACAGTAGAAGGAATCAACACTAGGCAATAGGAAGCAGAGGATCAGAACAGCGAGCTGGAGAACAATGTAGAAAAATGTTCAAAGACTGTGCAAGAAAATGAAAAAAGGCTGAACAAGAATGAAGAGGTTTTAAGAGAGCTGCAAGGCAATGTGAAACAATAATATCCTTATCATAGGGATACCATAAGGAGAAGAGAAACAAGGAATGGAAAACCTGTTCAAAAAAGTAATGATAGAAAACTTCCCTAAGATGATGAGTGAAAACATTACTCAAGTTCAGGAAGCACAGAGGGTCCCAATGAGGATGAATGCAAACAGACCCACCCCAAGACACATTATCATTAAAACGGCAAATTTTAAAGACAAGGAGTGAATCCTAAAAGCATCAAGAGAGAAACAGCAAATAACATGTAAGGGGGCTCCAATAAGGCTATCAAATGATTATTCAACAGAAATGATACATGCCAGAAGGGAATGGCAAAAATTTTCCAAGTCATGGGAAACAAAGGCCTGCAACCACAATTATTCTACCCAGCAAGGCTCTCATTCAAAATGGAAAGAGAAATAAGTAGTTTCCCAGACAAAAGAAGAATAAAAGAATATATCTCCACCAAACAACATTGCAAGAAATGCTAAAAGGTCTGCTTTTAAAAAATGAAGAAACAGAGAGAGACAGAGAGGAACAGAGGTACAAAGAAGGAAAATGGCAATAAATAAGTATCTATTATTAATGTAAACAGAATAAATGCACCAATCAAAAGATTTAAGGTAGCTGAATGGATAAATAAAACATGACCCACATATATGCTGGGGTCATATGACCCACAAGAGACCCACCTCAGAACAAAAGATCAACACAGATTGAAAGTGAAGGGATGGAAAAATATATATCAAGCAAATGGACATGAAAAAAAGGCTGGAGTAGCAGCACTTATTTGAGACAAAATAGATCTTATGATGAAGGCCATAAGAAGAGACAAAGAAGGACATTTCATAATACTTAAGGGAACAATCCATCAAGAAGATATAATGTTGGTGAATGTATATGCACTCAACATAGGAGATCCAAATATATAAGGAAAATCTCGGAGGAGTTCAAGAAGGAGATAGATAGCAACACACTAATAGAAGCAGATTTGAATACCACATTATCAACAATGGACAGATATCCCAAACAGAAAAGCACCAAGGATATTGTGGCACTGAACAATACTCTAGAGCAAATGGACCTGATATATATAGAACCTTTCACACCAAAGAAGCAAAATACACATTCTTTTCAAATGCACATGGAACATTCTCAAAGATAGACCACAATGTAGGTCACAAAACAAGCCTCCACAAATACTGGAAAATTGAAGTCATACCAAGCATCTTCTCAGATCACAATGGCTTGAAACTAGAAACCAATCTCAAGGGAAAAAACGAAAACACTCTAACTCATGGAGCCTGGATAACATGCTTTTAAGTAATGAATGGGTACACGATGAGATCAAAGATGAAATCAAAAAGTTTCTGGAAACAAATGACAATGAATACACAACAGTCCCAAACCTATGGGACACAGCAAAGGCAGTCCTCAGAGGGAAATTCATAGCAATACAAACATGCCTCAAAAGGATAGAAGAAGCTTATATAAATAACCTAAATATAAAGCTGCAAGAACTAGAGGATCAACAACAAACAAAGCCCAAAGCAAGTAGAAGGAAGGAAATTATCAAGATCAGAGCAGAATTAAACAACTTAGAGGCTAAAACTACAATTCAAAGAATTAATAATTCCAATAGCTGTTTTTGAAAAATATAAACAAAATTGACAAGCCTTTAACCAGACTCATCAAGAAAAAGAGAGGACCCAAATAAACATAATCAGAAATGAAAGAGGAGAAATCACAACTGATACTTCAGAAATACAAAGGATTGTAAGAAATTACTACAAACATCTATATGACAAGAAATATGACAACCTGAGTGAAATGGACACATTTCTGGAAATGTATAATCTACCAAAACTGTATCCAGAAGAAACAGAAAGCCTGAATAGACCAATAACAACGAGTAAAATTGAAGAAGTAATCAAAAATCTCCCAAAGCACAAGAGCCCTGGACCAAATGGCTACTCAGGTGAATTCTACAAAACATTTAAGAAGAACTAACATCCTTCTCAACTTATTCCAAAAAATTCAAGAAGAGGGAAGACTCCCAAACTCTTTCTATGAGGCCAATATTATTCTAATCCCCAAACCAGGTCAAGACACAACTAAGAATGAAAACTAGGCCAATATCTCTGATGAACATAAATGCTAAGATTCTCAACAAAATATTGGACAACTAGATCCAGCAATACATTCAAAAGTTCATACACCATGATCAAGTGGGCTTCATCCCAGGGATGCAAGGATGGTACAACATTCGTAAATCAATAAATGTAATACACCACATCAAAAACATGAAAGACAAAGACCATATGATCATATCAATAGATGTTGAAAAAACATTTGATAAAGAACAGCAACCATTTATGAAAAAGAAAACACTCAGCAAAATGGGAATAGAGGGAGCATACCTCAACATAATAAAGGCCATATATGAGAAACCTGAAGCCAACATCATACTCAATGGGCAAAAACTAAAAGCATTCCCCCTAAGATCAGGAACAAGACAAGCCTGTCCACTTTCTCCACTTCTGTTCAACATTGTTTTGGAAGTTCTAGCCATAACTATCAGAGAAGAAAAATGGGGAGGAGGAAAGAAGGCAACAGAGTAGAAAACAGTGCTGATGGCATTCTCAAGTACCAGAGTAGCTGGAGGATAGTGTAGGGAGCATGAGATGTCTGCAGGTCCTACAAATTGGAGCTGTAAGCATCTGAACTCATGTGTGCACAGCCCAGAGGCTGCAGGGATCTACAGGTGAGCAGATGAGACAGTATTGAACCACCCAGCCTGCATGCTGAGGTTGGCTCTGGGCAGTGACAGCTCTGCCCAGAGGGGCAGCTCTGACTGAAGATAGCTTCAGGCTCCCCAGTGAATAGACATCTGAGCAGTGAAGTGTAGACAGTGAGCATAAACTCAGGGAGACTGGGGAACTGAACTCCTGCATGAGAGCTGTATTCTGGAGACTGAGAGAGGGCAAGCTCCTTCCAGGGCCAGAGGTAGAGGACAGACCCTTGGGGAGCAGGTATGTGGGAGCAGGGAAGTGTACTGGCTGGGGTGGTGATCGGGCTGAAAATTGTGCCACTGTGCCACCAGGGCAGAGGGCAGCTCAGAGCCCCAGAGAGAAGAAGTACCCAACCCTGCACACCCACACTGTTGCACAGGCTCCCACAGAAACTGCAGCTTGAAACTGCATGCCAGGAACTTGCTGTTGGTGCAACTGGGGTGCCCTTTGCAGGTGGCAAAGATCTCCTCAAAGAGCTGGAATGGGAGGTGTAGCCATCACCAGCACACAGCTTGGGCTCTCCATAGAGCCAGGTGGCCATCACAGGCGGCATAAACCTCCTCGAAAAGCTGGAGGGAAAGAGCTAGCCATCACTGGTGCCATTGCTGTAGGCCTTCCCACAGAACCAGGGGCCCATCAAACACAGTGAAAACCTCTACAAAGATCTGGACAGGGATGGCTAGCCATTGCCTGCAAAGTAGCTGCGGGCTCCCTGGAGAGCCAGGCAATCTTTGCAGACAAGGGCTGAAAAAACCTCCTTACAGAACTGGGCGGGGAGGGCTAGCCATCACTGGAGCAAATGAAGCTATGGGCCACCCCACACCCTGCCCCCTTGGAGCCAGGTGCCCATTGCAGGCAGAAACCTCATCGAGGAGCTGGAGGGGGAGGGGTAGCCATTGACACCACAAAAGCACCCTACATTTCTTCACACAGAACCAGCTAGAGATGGGAGGGCCCCAAAATGCCCACAGTGCGGAAACTCAGCTAGGCTACTGGAAGCTCAGCCTATAGGGGGTGTGGCACTCAGAATCACCCCTGACTGTAACAGTGATAGGCCCTGCCATTCCAAGGCCCTGCAGCCTGACTGTAGACTGCAAAGACTTAATCAAGGAAAAAAGGCAGACTCAGGAAATGAAATTTCCTGGTAATCTCAAGCACCTGAGTTACACCAAAAGCTACATGAACTAGTAATCCCTAATATATCCTTTTCAAAAGCTACCTCCAACCCTCATAATTAGTGCATTTTTAAGTAAATACTGTTTATATCATAATGTATCCCAATTCCCATATTTTTACTCCTCCCTTCTCTTGATCCATCTAACTATCCAAGATCCTCCTCCTACTCTTAAAATCTACTATCTTGCTACAACTCATTCCCAGCCCTCAATCTAAGTATTCCTCCCCTCCCCAGCCTCTTAAAACATTTTTTTAATAGGTGCACTAGGGACTACATATTTATTTTTTGCTGCTAAAAACACATCAGTCCAAGCTCCACCTTGACCCATCAGTGCTCACTGAGGGTGGACAGGGAGGTAGATATGGCATCTATATATATATAGGCTTATACTGTTCATTCGCAATTGAGGCATTCTGATTTTCCTCCTCCTCATTTCTACATAAAAGATGGCTTTCTCTCTCAGGTCCCCAATACCTTTGCTACCCCTTTGCATCCTTCAAAATTATCTATATGTTAGTTAACTTAATCACATTTCCCCTCTTATAACAGTCTTATCATATCTACATCCCTATTAAGACTGGTTCAGTTGTAGCTGAGGGTGTGATTAACAGTGGGAGTTACCTTGAAGGGTATGGGAATATAGCTAGGTTCATAGGCAGTCAAAAGGGGGATTAAAGGAGAAAGATATCTCTGATATCTCTGATATTTTGCCTGGACTGGTAATTCTGTTCTAGTAGCAGCTCAAAAACAGTGTATGAGATGTGATAGGAGTGTTTCTCAATCAGCCAACTGGAGTGAAAGGAGTAGCACATACAACAAATCCAAAATACAACCAGACAGCCCAAGTTAATGACATCAAGGGCACCCCAAGAGCAACAAGTTGTGGAAATCTAGGAGACTGCAACACTTAACCCCACAAATTTCCTAACACAGAAGAGCACTCCACAAAGGCAGGGAACCAAAGCAGATTAATCTAAGACAAAAACAAGCAATAACAGACACCCAAAATGAGGGAAAAACAGAATAAGTTCATCAACGAAAGAAAAGGAAGAATCACCAGACAGACTGAGAATTTAAATAGAAACTAGCAAGCTATTAGACATGGAATTCAAAGAAGTCATTATAAGAAGGCTCAATGAATTAGCTGCACTCAAAGAAAACTTCAAAGAACTTTGGGGCAACTACAAGGAATTTACCAAAAATTATACCAGCATTTAAAGACATAGAAACCATCTGTAAGTACCAGGAGGAAATGAAGACCACAATTTCAGAAATAAAGAACACTATAGAAGGAATTCAAAGCAGGTTAGATGAAGCAGAAGGCCGGTTCAGCGAATTGGAGGAAAACAGGGGAAAAAACAACCAGATATTTCAACAAAATGAAAAAAGAGTGAAAAAGAATGAAGAGTTTTAAGAGAGATACAGGACAACATGAAATGCAACAATAGCCATATCATAGGGATAGCAGAAGGAGAAGAGAAGCAAGTGATAGAAAATCTGTTTGAAAAAGTAATGAGAGAAAACTTCCCTAAAATGATAAGCCAAAGTGTCACTCAAGTTTAGGAATCACAGAGGGTTCCAATGAAGATGAACCCAAAAAGACCTACTCCAAGACACATCATCATTAAAATGGCAAACTTCAAAGACAAAGAGAGAATCCTAAAAGCATCAAGAGAGAAACAGCAAATAACATATAAGGGAGCTCCAATAAGGTTACCAAATTATTTCTCAGCAGAAACAACACAAGCCAGAAGGAAATGGCAAAAAATACTCCTAGTAATAAAAAACAAAAACCCAATTTGTGAACACAGTATATCTTTCCATTTGTTTGTCTCATCTTCAATTTTTATCAATATGTTAGAGATTTCAGAGTATAGATCTTTCACTCCCTTGGTTAAATTTATTACTAAGTATTTTATTCTTTTTGATGCAATTATAAATAAAATTGTTTTCTAAAAAAAAAAAACAAACAAACAAAATCCAAGAATACTCCACTCAGCAAGGCTCTCATTCAAAATGGAAGGTGAAATAAGGAGTTTCCCAGATAAAAGAAGGCTAAAAGAACACACCTCCACTGAATCAGCACTGCAAGAGATGCTTAAAGGCCTGCTTTAAAAAGATGAAGAAACAAAGAGAGACCGACAGGAATACAGGAAGAAATGGGGGGGGGGGGAATGTCAATGAAGAAGTACCTCTCAATAACAACCTTAAATGTAAATGGATTAAATGCACCAACGAACAACAACAAAAAAAAAAGATTGGGTAGTTGAATGGATAAAAAACACCACCCACATATATGCTGTCTGCAAGAGACCCACCTCAGAACAAAAGATTAACCCACACTGAAAGTGAAGGGATGGAAAAATATATTTCAAGCAAATGGTGATGAAGAAAAGGCTGAGGTAGCAATACTTATATCAGACAAAATAGATTTAACAATGAAGGACATAAAAAGAGACAAAGAATGGCATTTCATAATATTTAAGAGAACAATCCACAAAGAAAACATAAACCTCATAAATATATATGCACCTACTGTAGGAGCACCCAAATATATTAGGAAAATCTTGGAGGACTTCACGAAGGATATAGACAGCAACACATTAATGGTAGCAGATTTTAATAACCCATTATCAACAATAGACAGATCTTCCAAACAAAAAACCAGCAAGGATATTGTAGCATTGAACAAAACTCTAGAGGAAATGGACCTAACTGATATATACAGGTCCTTTCACCTCAAAGAAGCAAAACACACATTCTTTTCAAATGCACATGGAACATTCTCACAGTTAGACCACAATGTAGGTCACAAGACAAGCCTCCACAAATACAGGAAAATGGAAATCATACCAAGCATCTTCTCAGATCACAATGATTGAAACTAGAAACCAACCTCAACGGAAAAAAACAAAAACACTCTAACTCATGGAGCCTGAATAACATGCTTTTAAATAATGAATGGGTACACAATGAGATCAAAGATGAAATCAAAAAGTTTTTGGAAATAAATAACAATGAATACACAGCAGTCCAAAACCTATGGGTTACAGCAAAGCAGTCCTCAGAGGGAAATTCATAGCAATACAGACCTACCTCAAAAGGATAGAAGAAGCATATAAAAACAACCTAAACAAAGCTACAAGAACTAGAGGAGCAACAACAAAAAAAGCCCAGAGCAAGTAGAAGGAAGGGAATTATCAAGATCAGAGCAGAATTAAATAACTTAGAGACTAAAACTACAATTCACAGAATTAATAATCCCAGGACCTGGTTTTTTGAAAAGATAAACAAAATTGACAAGCCTTTAACAAGACTCATCAAGAGAAAAAGGGAGAGGACCCAAATTAACAAACTCAGAAACAACAGAGAAGTCACAGCCTTTTCCACAGAAATGCAAAGGATTGTAAGAAATTACTACACACAACTATATGACAAGAAATTTAACAACTTAGATGAAATGGACAAATTTCTGGAAATGTATAATATACCGAAACTCAAACAAGAAGAAGCAGAAAGCCTGAATAGACTGATAACAAAAAATGAAATTGAAGAAGTAATCAAAAAACCCTCAGCACACAAGAGACCTGGTACAGATGGCTACACAGGTAAATTTGATCAAACATTTAGGGAAGAACTAACTCCTATCCTCCTCAAACTATTCCAAAAAATCCAATAAGAGGGAAAACTCCCAAACTCTATGAGGCCAATATTATTTTAATACCAAAACTAGGTCAAGACACAATCAAGAAGGAAAACTATAGGCCAATATCTCTGATGAACATAGATGCTAAAATTCTCAACAAAATATTGGCAAACTGGGTCCATCAATATATTTTTTAAAATATTTTATTTATTATTTTTAGAAAAAGGGGAAGGGAGAGAGGCAGAGAGGGAGAGACATCTGTATATGGTTGCCTTTTACCTGCCTCCAGCTACAGACCTGGCTGGAGACCTGGCTTGCAACCTGGTTATGTGCGCCCTGGCTGGGAATCGAACCAGTGACCTTTGGGTTCGCAGGCCAGCACCTTATCCACTGTGCCACCAGCCAGGGCAATATATTTTAAAAATTATACATCATGACCAAATGGGATTCATCCCAGTGATGAAAGGATGGTGCAACAGTCACAAATCAATAAATGTAACACACCACTTAAACAAACTGAAAGACAAAAACCATATGATCATATAAATAGATGCTGAAAAAGCATTTGATAAAGTACAGCACCCTTTTATGATTAAAACCCTCAGTAAGATGGGAATAGAGGGCACATACCTCAACATAATAAAGGTCATATATAAGAAACCTGAAGCTAACATCATACTCAAAGGGTGAAAACTGAAAGCCTTTCCCTTAAGATCAGGAACAAGGCAGGGGTGTCCACTCTTTCCACTTTTATTCAACATAGTCTTGGAAGTTCTAGCTAGAGCAATTAGACAAGAAAAAGAAATCAAAGGTAGCCAAATTGGAAAGGAGAATGTAAAACTGTCATTATTTGCAGAGGACATGATAGTGTGGATAGAAAACCCTATAGAGTCCACTAAAAAACTACTCACCTAATAAATGAATTTGGCAAAATAGCTGGATACAAAGCCAATATCCAGAAATCAAAGGCATTTTTATATACCAACAGTGAAACATCAGAGATAGAACTAGAAAACAAATCCCATTTACCATAGCAACAAAAAAATAAAGTACTTAGGAATAAAGTTAACCAAGGAAATAAAACACTTGTACTCCAAAAACTATGGAACACTGGAGAAAAATATTGAGGAAGATACAAATAATGGCAGCATATACCATGTTCATGAATGGGAAGAATTAACATCATTAAAATGTCCACACTACCCAAAGCCATCTACAGATTCAATGCAATCCCTATTAAAATACCAACATCACATTTCACAGAATTAGAGCAAGCCCTTTAAAAATTCATGTGGAGTCAAAAAAGACTCTGAATAGCTACAACAATTCTGAGAAAGAACAAAGTAGGAGGAATCACAATACCAGACATCTAGCTATATTACAAAGCCATAGTAACCAAAATAGTCTGGTACTGGCATGAGAACAGAAAAACAGATCAATGGAAGATAATCGAGAGCCCAGAAATAAGCCCAGGACTCTATGGGCAACTAATATTGGACAAAGGGGGAAGGAACATAAAATGGAGTGCAAATAGCCTCTTCAACAAGCAGTATTGTGAGAACTGGATAGGCACAGGCAAAAAAAATTCAATGAGACCACCAACTTACACCATACACCAGAGTAAACTCAAAATGGATAAAAGCCTTAAACAGAAGCAGAGCCACCATAAAAGCCCTAGAGGAAAACAAAGGCAAAAATACTGCAGCTTTCCCATGCAGCAAAATTTTCAATGAAATACCTCCCACGACAAGGGAAATAAAGGAACAAATAAACAAATGGGACTACATCAAACTAAAAAGCTTCTGCTCAGCTAAAGAAAATATTGAGAAAATAAAAAGGGAACCAACCATATGGGAAAACATATTTGCCAATAACAACTCAGACAAGGGTTTGATCTCCAAAATACACAAAGAGCTAATATGGCTCAACAGCAGGGAGACAAACACCCCAATTAGTATATGGGCAACGTGAACAGACACTTCTCCAAGGAAGACATACAAAGGGCCTATAATAACATGAAAGAGTGCTCAACATCACTAGCCATCAGACAGGTGCAAATTAAAACTACAATGAGGTACTACCTCACACCCATCAGAACAGTCATCATCAACAAATCAACAAACAACAAGTGCTGGGGAGGATGTAAAGAAAAGGGAACTCTGGTGTACTGTTGGTGGGAACGCAGACTGGTGCAGCCATTATGGAAGACAGTATGGAATTTCCTCAAAAAGCTAAAAATAGAGCTGCCCTATTACCTAGTGATTCCACTGCTAGGATTATACTCAAAGAGTCCTGAAACGCCAGTTCAGGAGAACTGATCCACTCCTATGTTCATAGCAGTGCTATTTACAATAGCCAAGTAGTGGAAACAACCTAAGTGCCTGTCAGTGGATGAATGGATCAAAAACTTTGGTACATTTACACAATGGAGTTCTATGCAGCAGAAAGAAAGAGAAAAGTCCTACCATTTGTGATAGCATGGATGGAACTGAAGAGCATCATCCTTACTGAGATAAGCCAGGCAGCAAAAATTAAATACTACATATTCTCACTTAATACAGGAGACTAATGAACAAACAAAACAGAACTAGAGATACAAATACAGGGAAAACACTTTCAGTGAGTAGAGGGGAGGGGTAGGGGAGGAGGAGAAGGAGGCAAGATAGGGGAACAGAGTAGTCAAGAAATTAGCATGGATGACACATGGACACAAACAACACATGGGATTGACTGTGGGGGAGATAAGGAGGGTGGGGAAGGGGATTGCAGAGGGGGGAAAATGAGATGAATGTAATATAACAACAATAAAAATATATATTAAAAAAGAGAGAGAGAAGAAAAAGGAATCAAAGGTATCCAAATTGGAAAGGAGGAAGTCAAACTGTCATTATTTGCAAAGGGCATGATAGTGTACATACAAAACCTGATAGACTCCACCAAAAACTTACGTGACCTAATAAGCAAATTTAGAAAAATTGCTGGATATGAAGTCAATATTCAGAAATTAAAAGCCTCTTTGTATACTAATAATAAAACATTAGCGGTAGAAGCTAGAAAACAAATTCCATTTACAATAGCAACAAGAAAAATAAAGTACTTAGGAATAAACTTAACCAAGGAGGTAAAAGACCTGTACTCAGAAAACTACAGGACATTGAAAAAAGAAATTAAGGAAGATACAAGTAAATGGAAGCATATACCATGTTCATGGATGGGAAGAACATTGTTAAAATGTCCACATTACCCAAAGCAATGTATAGATTCAATGCTATCCCAATTAAAATATCAATGACAGACTTCACAGAAAAAATACTTCAAAAACTTATATGGAGCCAAAACTGCCCATGAAGAGCCACAGCAATCTTGAGAAAGAAGAACAAGATAGGAGGAATCATAATACTAGACATAAAATTATACTACAAGGCTACTGTCATCAAAACTGTCTGGTACTGGCATAAGAATAGACATATGGATCAATGGAACAGAATAGAGAGCCCAGAAATAAACCCAGAACTCCATGGTCAATTAATATTTGACAAAGAGAACAAATCAACAAATGGGACTATATCAAATTGAAAAGTTTCTGTTCAGCTAAAGAAAATATCAGCAAAATTCAAAGGGAACCAACTGTATGGGAAAACATAATTGCCAATGATACCTCAGACAAGGGTTTGATCTCCAAAATATATAAATAACTAATGCAGCTCAACACCAGGGAGATAGACAGCCCAATTAAAAAATGGGCAAAGGACCTGAACAGACAACTCACTGAGGAAGATATACAAAGGGCCCAGAGGCATATGAAAGAATGCTCAACATCACTAGTCATCAGAGAGATGCAAATTTAAACCACAATAAGATACTACCTCACAACTGTCAGAATGGCAATCATCAACAAATCAACAAACAACAAGTGTTGGTAAGGATGTGGGGCAAAGGGAACCCTGGTGCACTGTTGGTGGGAATGCAGGCTGGTGCAGCCACTGTGGAAAACAGTATGGGGTTTCCTTAAAAAACTAAAAATGGAACTGCCTTTTGATCCAGCAATTCCACTCCTTGGACTATACCCAAAGAATCCTGAAACACCAATTCATAAGAACCTATGTACACCTATGTTCATAGCAGCACTATTTACAATAGCCAAGTGCTGGAAGCAGCCTAAGTGCCCATCAGTGGATAATTGGATCAAAAAACTTTGGTACATTTACACAATGGAATACTATACAGCAGAAAGAAAGAACTCTTACCCTTTGCAAAAACATGGATGGAACTGGAGAGTATTATGCTTAGTGAAATAAGGCAGTCAGTGAAGGACAAATACCATATAATCTCACTCATTACAGGACAATAATGAACAAAACTAACAAGAAGCAAAACAAAACCAAATATATGAATACAATGAATAGGCCTTCAGTGATCTGGGGGAAGGCAGTTTGGGGGAGGGGGGAGGAAGAGGCAAGGAAGGGGAGCAGTTTAGACAAGAACCTAGCATAAAGGAACCATGGACATGAACAATAAGTGGGACTGACTTTGGGGAGAATGGGTGGGTGGGGATGGGGACAGAGGGGAGCAAAAAGGGAATGGATGTAATACAACAACAATAAAGTTAAAAAAAAATTAAAAATATTAGACAAAGAGGGAAGGACCATAAAATGGAGTGAAAACAGTCTCTTCAACAAATGGTGTTGGGAGAGCTGGACAGCAACATGCAAAAAAAGAACAACAACAACAAAAAACTAGACCTCCAACTTACACCATACACCAGAATAAATT
This sequence comes from Noctilio leporinus, assembly GCA_004026585.1. Taxonomy (NCBI): domain Eukaryota; kingdom Metazoa; phylum Chordata; class Mammalia; order Chiroptera; family Noctilionidae; genus Noctilio; species Noctilio leporinus. Next base: position 7,605 of record PVIW01012014.1, on the reverse strand, counting down.
CAAGATGGATAAAGGACTTAAACATAAGCAATGCCACCATAAAGGTCCTGTAGGAAAATATAGGCAGTAGAATTTTAGATATCTATGCAGAAATATGTTTACTGATACTTCTCTAAGGGCAAAGGAAATAAAAGAACAAATAAACAAATGGGACTATATCAAACTGAAAAGTTTCTGTTCATCTAAAGAAAACACCAACAAAATTCAAAGGGAACCAACTTTATGGGAAGACATATTTTCCAATGATACCTCAAAAAAGGGTTTGATGTGTAAAATATATAAAGAACTTATGTGACTCAACACCAGGAAGAGAGCCTAATTAAAAAATGTGCAAAGGACCGGAACAGCCAACTCTCTGAAGAAGATATACAAAGGGCCCAAAAGCATATAAAAGAATACTGGACATCACTAGCCCTCAGAGAGATGCAAATTAAAACCACAATAACATACCACCTCACACCTTTCAGAATGGCAATCATCAACAAATTAACAAACAAGTGTTAGCAAGGAAGTGGAGAAAAGGGAACCCTGGTGCACTGTTGGTGGAAATGCAGGCTGGTACAGCCACTATGGAAAACAGTGTGGGGTTTCCTTCAAAAACTAAAAATGGAACTGCTTTTTTGATCCAGCAATTCCCACTACTAGGACTATACTTGAAGAACTCTAAAACACCAATTCAGAAGAACCTATGTACCCCTATGTTCATAGCATTGCTGTTTACAATAGCCAAATGCTAGAAACAGCCTAAGTTCCCATCAGTAGATGATTGGATCAAAAAACTTTGGTGCATTTACACAATAGAATACTACACAGCAGAAAGAAAGAAGGAACTCCTACCCTTTGCAACAACATGGATGAAACTAGAGAGTATTATGCTTAGTGAAATATGCCAATCAATGAAAGGCAAATACCATATGATCTCTCCCATTACAGGATGCTAATGAACAAAACAAACAAACAAGCCAAACAGAACCAGATACATGAATACAATGTTTAGACCTTAAGTGGGCTGAGGGGAGGGGGAGAGGGAGAGAGAGGAGTAGGTAAAGAAGGGGAGCAGTTTAGCCAAGGAACTAGCATGGAGGAATCATGGACATAGAGAACAACTGGGGTTGACTTTGAGGGGGAATGGGTGGGTGGAGAAGGGGACAGAGGGGAGTGAAAATGGGATGGATATAATACAACAACAATAAAATTAAATTTTAAAAAAGACATTAAAAAAAAGAAAACTTTCTTAACTTGGTGAGTGGAAAAACCACACAAGTTCAGGAAGTATAGAGGGTCCTAATCAAGATGAACCTAAAGAGACCTACTCTAAGACACATCAAAATTAAAATGCCAAAAATTAAAGGCAAAGGGAGAATCTTATGGCCAAAAGGGAAAAACAGCAAGTGGTATGTAAGGGAGTTCCAATAAAGCTGTCAGTTGATTCCTCAACATAAACATTACAAACCATAAGGGATTGGCCTAAAATATTCCAGATAATGAAAAGCAAGTACCTACAAACAAGACTAATCTATCCAGCAAGGCTCTCATTTAAAATAGATGTTGAAGCCCTGGCTGGTGGCACAGTGGAGAAGGCACCAGCCTGCGAACCCAAAGGTCGCTGGTTCAATTCTCAGTCAGGGCACATAACCAGGTTGCAAGCAAGGTCTCCAGCCAGGTCCATAGCTGGAGGCAGGTGAAAAGCAACAACCGCACACTAATGTTTCTCTCCCTCTGCCTCTCTCCATTTCCCTCTCTCTCAAAAATAATGAACAAAAATTTTAAAATAAAAAATAATAAAAATTAAAAATAAATAAATAAATAAAATAGATGGTGAAATAGAGACCTTTCCAGACAAAAGAAGGCTATAAGTGTATGTCTCTACCTAGTCAGCTCTGTAAGAGATGCTAAGGGACTCCTATATAAAAGGAGAAGTAAGAAAGAGAGGGAAAGAAACACAGGTACAAAAATGGCAATGAATAAGCACCTATCAATAATAACCTTAAATGTAAATGGATTAAATGTCACAATCAAAAGGCATAGGGTACCTGAATGGATAAGAAAACATTACCCATATATATATGCTCTGTATAAGACACCCATCTCAGAACAAAAGATCTACATGGTTGAAAATAAAAGAATGGAAAAAATATTCCAAGCAGAAGAACATGAAAAAAATCTGGAGTAGCAATACTTATATCAGACAAAATAGACTTCAAAAAAAGGCCATAACAAGAGACAAACAAGGTTACTTTATAACACTTAAGGGAGTAGTCCAACTAGAGGATATAACCCTTGTAAATGTATGTGTACCAAACATACGAGCACCTAAATATTTAAGAAGAACCTTGGAGAACTTCAGGAAAGAACTTCAATAGCAACATAGTCATCAAGGGGATTTTAACATTTCCTTGTCAACAATGAATAATCTTCCAAAGAAAGAATCAACAAGGAAATTGAAGTATTTAACAATGCAGTCCAGGTGGACTTAATTGATATATACGGAGCTGTTCAAACAAAAGAAGCAAAATGTACATTCTTTTAAAACATACATGGAATATTTTAAAACTAGACTGCATGGTAGAACATAAAACAAGCCACAAAAAATAATTTCAAAACACACTGAAATAAAACCAAGCATTTTTTCAGGTCACAATGACTTGAAACTAGAAACCCACTTAAATGGAAAAACTCAAACACATTCAAATACATGGAGACCAAATAACTTGTTATTAAATAATGAATGGACTAACAAGATCAAGGAATGAATAAAAATATCTGAAAACAACTGAAAATGAACCCATAACAATCCAAAATCTATGGGGCATAGCGAAGATAGTCCTGAGAGAGAAATTCACAGTAATGCAGGCCTATGTAAAGAAGAGAGAAAAATCTCAAATAAATTACCTAACCCTACATTTACAAAAACTAGAGGAACATGATAGGATACATAAAAAACCCTATACTCTCCACCAAAATCTACTAGACATAATAAATAAATTTGGAAAATAGTGGACACAAAGTCAATATTCAAAAATTGAGGGCATTTCTGTAAATCAACAATGAAACATCAGAAACAGAAACTGGAAAAAAAAATCTCATTTACCATAGCAACAAGAAAAACAAAGCTCCAAGGAGTAAACCAAGAAGGTAAAAAAAAAAATCTGTACTTAGAAAACTACAGAACACTGAAGAAAAGAGTAAGGATGATACAAGCAAATGGAAGCATATACTGTGTTCAAGAAGTGGAAGAATTAACACAGTGTCCATACTATCCAAAGCAATCTATAGATTCAACACAAGTCTTATTAAAATACAATGGCATATTTCACAGATCTAGAGCAAATACTTCAAAAATTTATGTGGAACCAAAAAAGACCCCAAATAGCCTCAGCAAACTTGAGAAAGAAGAACCATGTTGGAAGAATTACAATACCTGATATCAAACTTTATGACAAGGCCACTATATTCAAAACAGTCTGGTACTGACATGAGAATAGACATATAAAGACAGTCTATTAGGGTGCAATAGACTTCTCAGCTCACTGTCTTCTCAGATCGCTGACCATCTAAATAAAGCACTCATAAAGATTAAAAAATAAAACAGACACATCAGTCAATGGAACAGAATAGAAGCTTAGAAATAATAAGACCATGTCTCTATGGTCTATTAATATTTGACAAAAGAGGAAAGAACATAAAATGGAGTAAAAATAGGTTCTTCAATAAATGATGATGGGAAACCTGGACAGGTACATGCAAAAAAATGAAACTAGACCACTAACTTACACCACACACCAGAATAAACTTAAGATGCAGAGAAAAGACTTAAATGTAAGCCATGACACCATAAAAGTCCTAGAGGAAAACATAAGCAGTAAAATTTTAAATGTACTATGCAGCAATATTTTTGATGATATATCTCCTTAAGGCAAGAGAGAGAATGGAAAAAATAAACAAATGGGATTACATCAAATTAGAAAGGTTCTGCAGAGCCAAAGAAAACATCATCAAAATGAAACGGGATCCAACCATATGGGAAAATATTTTTGCCAATGATACCTAGGACAAGGATTTGATATCCAAAATATATAAAGAACTTATTTGAATCAACACCAGGAAGACAAACAATCCAATTTTAAAATTGGCAAAGGCCCTGAATAAACACTTCTCCAAGGAGGACATAAAAGGGTCCATAGAAATATGAAAAGATGCTCTGCATCACTAGCCATCAGAGATGCAAATTAAAACTACAATGAGAGACCACCTCATGTCTGTCAGAATGGCCATCATTAACAAATCAACAAGCAGCAAGTGCTGGCAAGAATGTGGAGAAAAGGGAACCCTAGTGCACTGTTGGTGGGAATGCAGATAGGTGCAACCACTCTGGAAAAAATTATGGAATTTCCTCAAAATACTAAAAATAGAACTGTCTTTCTATGCAGTGATTCCACTGCTGGGAATATAGTTTAAGAATCCCTAATCACCAATTCAAAAGAACCTATACACCTCATTGTTCATAGCAGCACTATTTACAATAGACAAGTGCTGGAAACAGCCTAAGTGCCCATTAATAAATGAGTGGATCATAGGACTTGGTACATTTACTCAATGGAATACTACACATCAGAATGAAAGAGTGAACTCCTACCTTTTGCAACAGCATGGATTGAACTGGGGAGTATTATGCAAAGTGAAATAAGCCAGGTGGGGGAAGACAAATACCATATTATCTCACTTATAAGATGAGCCTGATGAACAAAACAACAAATGAGCAAAATAGAAACAGAGACATGGAGACAAGGAAAAGACTGACAGCAACCAGAGTAGAAGGGGGCAGAGGGGAAGGTTCTAGTCAAGGAACAGGTATTTATAACCCCTGGACATGTACAACAGGGTGGGGATAGATTGTAGGAAAAGGGAGAGGGTGGACTGAGGAGAGGAAAGAGGAAAACTAGGACAACTGTAATAGAACAACAATTTTTATAAAACAAACTAGCTTTCAGTCCTGCCTTCATGGCTTACTGTGTAACTTTGGATTTTAAAGGTCACGTGAGGTAACATCTGTGAAAGTACTTTGTAAATTCTGAAAGCCTCTTCCAAATGCAAAAATAATGGCATCCCATCTGTCCTTCCATCCTGAACCACAATATTTATAGATATTCTATATATATGTATATATTTCATAGGCATTTGGGTTTTTTTTCTTACCTGTATTTTCTAATTTTCCTTCACTGTACATATATTGCTTGTGCATGCTGAAGAAAACAATATTATAAATGTTAACATATAGCAATACTATAAAAAGTTAACATAAAATCCTCCTTGTTTGAAGGAATGACCAAGAAATGAAATCTTTGACAAATTATAAAGAAATAAATAAACTACATTACCTCAGTACACATCCAGAAAGAAAAGTTCAAGAAGCAGCCACAGGACAATAAGCCACCCATTCCGGAAAGGAGATAAGGATGGAGTTACAATCCATTCCCAAAACAATGCACATTCCTTCTGGCTGGTGTCCATCTGACCAGCCCTCAGGCAGGGGAAGAGGAAGGGCCATGTGCATTGACCCCATACTTAGTAATAAACTGAGCTGTCTTAGTAGAGTTGTTGTAGAAGAAAGTTTACTTACATCCACATATAATTATGACATCTTCCAATCAGCTTCTAAAAAATCTTTGTCATATCATATGATTTTAAAAGATGGGTAGACAATTATATTTTAAAATAGCATTTTAAAAGAACAAATTTTCATTTCTTATATTTTAACATCATACACTTTAATTTTCATCACAAACATAAAGATTTTAAACTAACAAAAATAAAATATACTAATTATAAGTAAAATGTCCCATTAAAGTGATTTTGAGTTTAAGTGGGAAGGAAACCCACATTTACCTTATTATTAGTATTTAAATTTTTGAGAAAGCTTATATTTTATTGCAGAATTATCACTTTAAAAAATACTGACAGTGATGACAAACTATTGAAATGTATACAAATGGCAACCATGTAAGTATTAGTTTAGAGATGAGGAAATAGAATCTCAGAAATGTTAAGCAATTTGTTAATGGTTGCACAGCTATAAATTAGTAGAGACAGAGTCTAAACTGTCCCAGAAACCACATTCTTCCACACTAGTTTATGCTGCATCTTAATGTACAGGTCTAGGAAGTTCTCACTGGCAAGCTCTGTCAGAAAGAACTGCACAGGCAGCCTGTGCACACTTAGTGTTTGAGGTATTATATAGCTTTTAATAAACACAGATTTTAGAACTCATAAAAAACTGATGACTTTAATGATACTGTATACTTGTAATTGGAAATCAAAAGATATGAAATGGTTTATCTGCTAACTTCTATTTTTAAAATAAATAAAATTTTGCTAATTAAATATATCTTGGAACAAAAAAAGTTTCCTTGAACATTAGTTTGTGTACATTGTATTGGTAATAAAAGAAGCTTAAACTTAAAAATAAATAAATAATAAACTAATTCCTAACCCTGATGATATTTTGTAAAAATTGAAATAGATAACACATAAAAATCTTTCATTACCATGATTCTGATGATGATAGTAGTAATAATATTTTCTTTCTTTTTTTTTTTTTTAAGATTTTATTTCATTATTTTTAGAAGGAGAGGAAGAGAGAGAGGCAGAGAGGGAGAGAGACATCAATGTATGGTTGCTTTTCACCAGCCTCCAGCAATAGACCTGACTGGAGACCTGGTTTGCAACCTTGTTATGTGCCCTGGCTGGGGAATCGAACCTGCGACCTTTGGGTTCGCAGGCCGGCACCTTATCCACTGTGCTACCAGCCAGGGTTTAATTTCTATTTTTATGATTTCTTTTCCAGGACAGTCCCGAGCCTGACATCTTAGGGCTTTCATGCTAGACATCAGGAGGAAGAAAGAGTGCCTACGAAGCATACTGTACTCATGATCTACCATCAACTTTGTACTTTCTTCTAGATAAGGAGAAAGCAACAGGCTAGTGTAAGTATGATGGGGCAGTATTGGGTGTTGATTCTGATAGCAAAAGATAAGGTTCCCTTTCCCAAGATACCACCTGATTTACTACAACAAATAACAGGAAGTTCTCACATTTCAACAGATTAGAGTCCCAGAATCCTTAATAATGAGATTTTAGTTATATGCTCAACCAGTAAACCAATTCCAGACTCACCCTTTAAAATAAAACACATTTTAAAATAATTTTTTTTCTGGACTTCAAATCCTGGGAATGGGAGGAGAGCTCTGGATTCAGGTAACAGAAAGACACTTCTCCACTTAGTATTAAGGATTGTTTCTGTAACATAATGGTTCACATGAATCACAAATACACCCTACTCTCCTATAAAGCAATATTTGCATTTCAAAGAAACCCACATACTTTTTTTCAAAATTTCCTGCTAAAGAAAGAAAGAAGGAACTCATACCCTTTGCAACAATATGGATGGAACTGGAGAGTATTATGCTTAGTGAAATAAGCCAGTCAGTGAAGGACAAATACCATCTGATCTCACCCATTATAGGACACTAATGAACAAAACTAACAACAAGCAAAACAGAACCAAGTATATGAATACAAGGAATAGGCCTTCAGTGGTCAGGGGGA
>PVIW01012013.1:0-34366 GCA_004026585.1 Noctilio leporinus | reverse complement strand
TATAGCTTAACAATCAGGTTAGTGGTTAGATGTGCAATGAACTAGGTATGTAGGCTAGAGTGGATGGCATGCTTGTGAGTTTACAATTTCTTAAATGGTTTGAATTTTGGACTTGAAAATATCAGAATAAAGTTTCTCTTAATAACAACCCAAGTCACCATTAAATCAAACTATGAGGTGGAAGGGACCACCCAGTACACAGCTCTGACAAATGGTCATGGCTCTCTCCCCTCTGTTATGTAGGGATGTTGACATCATGAAGAGTGCTGAAATGCTAGACTCTTTGTCACACTAGTGAAATGATAATATATAAATTAGTCAAAACAGTATTGTCTGAATAATGGGCATTTTCATTGGCTTGATTTGACTGGCTTATAGTTCCTCAGTTGGACCATTCCTAAATTTGTCAATGAGGGTTAGGAAATAATACCCTGCAAAAAATGAAGTTCATGAAATCACAAGAAATGGAAGAGATCAGCTGTCTACAAAAGAAGTAACACCTCAGTTTTTAATCTTCCCCTCAAAATCATAAGATTCCTGGAAAATAAGGCCTTCATCTTTTCTTTGTATCTCAAATCCTAGTGCAATGTCTAGCTCTTAGTAAGTACTGAATGTTTCTTGAATGAATCAACGAATGAACAAAGAGGTTGTGTATGAATGTGTTCCTGGTGAGAATATAACCCAAGTCTCTAAGGCGATACCATAAATTGACATTTAATTTTTATAGCACATTTGAAGGAATGTTGCCAAAACAGCATTATGAGGACCTTCAGGGATTCTAGAAAGGTATTGACTACAAGTTGGTGTTTGCCAGAAAAGTCCCAGCAAAGACAGGAGAGAAGAGACTTGTCTGACCAATTTAAAGGTTCTAATCCAGTGGTCCCAAACCTTTTTGGAATTGGGGACTGGTTTTGTGGAAAACCAAGGGTGGGGGTGAGGTGGGGCCAGGAGGTGGAGCTCAGGTGAGTTTCAGTCTCTCACCTGCTGTGGATGGGGGGCGCCAACAGGAGGCATAGCTGAGGTGAGCTGCACTCCCTGGCTGCAGATGGGGGGTGGAGGTAGGAGACAGAGCTCAAATGAGCTTGCAGCCCAGGGGTGGGGGACCCGACCCCTGTTCTAATGGAGGAGATTAGTGCACCAGGCTGTTCCATTTGGCAACATCAGCCTTCAAGAGGAGTTTGTAGGCTTCATTCTGGCTTTATATTTCCCAAGCAAGACAAAGCTGTGTATAACTGATAATCTGAGTAAACTGATGCATTTACTGTTTATGTTTTCCGTGAATAAACCAATAAACTCTCTTGTGAGTTAAGTTAGTATATGAATATATTATTCCTCCCTATTAACCTGATCATACCCAATGAACTACGGAGAATGAGTTCTTAGATTTACAAGATTGAAGACCAGACACTGAATCAATGATGAATCCACTCTATTATGGATTAAATTGCACCAATCTCTTCGTAGTCCTGTTTATCACACGTGGGTAGGAGTGCAGGTAGTCTCGGATAGGGACAATCTTTTCCTTACTAGGTTTGTTAATTTCCTATCATTGCTATAACAAATACTACAGACTTGATGGCTTAAAGTGACACATTTGTTCTCTTACAGCTCAAAAGTCCAAACTCCATAACCCCAGAGCACGATCCTTACTATGTCCTGCGCTGCCCTACACAATCAGGCTTTCTATCTGCCTCTGCAATGTTACCTTTTGTCCAAATTTTCTATTGTGGTAATACACATGACATAAAATTGAACTATTTAACCTTTTTTTTTTTTTTTAATTTTTTTTAAAGATTTTATTTCATTATTTCCAGAAAGAGGGGAAGGGAGAGAGGCAGAGAGGGAGAGAGACATCAGTGTATGGTTGCCTTTCACCTGCCTCCAGCCACAGACCTGACTGGAGACCTGGTTTGCAACCTGGTTATGTGCCCTGGCTGGGGAATCGAACCTGCGACCTTTGGGTTCGCAGGCTGGCGCCTTATTCACTGTGCTACCAGCCAGGGCTATTTAACCATTTTTTAAAAAGATTATTATTTTTCAGAGAGAGGGGAAGGGAGAGAAACATCCAAGTATGGTTCCCTTTCACTTGCCTCCAGCCACAGATCTGGCAGGAGACCTGGCATGCCACCTGGTTATGTGCCCTGGCTGGGAATCGAACCAGCGACCTTTGGGTTCACAGGCTGGCACCCTATCCACTGTGCCACCAGCCAGGGCATATTTAACCATTTTTTAAAGTACATTTTTTAAGTACATAGTTGAGTGGTATTAACTACAATCACATTACTGTGCAGCCATAATGTCCTGGAACTCTCTTCATTGCTCTTAAAATTTTCAACTTAATGGAAGTAAGTCATTTGCTAAGTAAGTCATCTGTGTGGCTAATGCTCCCTGGGCCTTTTTAGCCCCACTGAGGGTAAGAGGTGAATAGTTCAATGGATGATTACATTTCGTTTCATACATATGCTGGCCCTCATCTGCCACCTTAGAGATTTCTTCTTTTCCCATTTTTGCTATTGTCACCTTGTTCTTTACATCAAGAAACCTAGCATTGCAATCAAGTGATTGTCTGGTAAAAATAGCCAAAATTCTTAGACGTTTATGAGAGAAGTTATTGCTGTATTGTTAAGACTTAAAGTGCAGGGTTCATATGGCCTACTCCCCGACTTCAAGAAATGACAGCACTCAAAGCTTTTTAATTCTTGATTCCTGTCTCAAGTTTTCTGGAAAAACCAGGAAAAGAGTAAAATTAATGGTTAAATTGACATTATCTAATCAGTATATGGGTCTCACAATATTCTATAATAAGGTAAACTATGTTATTATACCAAAGATGAAACTTTAAAGCTGTAACTATATTTTTCCAAAAGTACAAAGCAAAGCTCAGCACTTGAAAACAAATGGAATCTTACATCTTGCCTGGCAGCAGGACCAGGCCCCTCTCCCTGGTTAGCTGCTAAGCCCTTGCTTTCTAGGCCCTAGTGTTGCATGACTCCAGAGGCGACATTCACATTCCATTCTGGAGTTGTACGCAACAACATCTCCGTCTCTGGCAGCTTTATGTTCATGAATTCTGCAAAAGTGAGTCCCTTTGAAAATAAATCATTAAAGATTTACTATTGTTAACAACAAGCAAAACAGAACCAAATATATGAATACAATGCATAGGCCTTCAGTGGTCAAGGGGAAGGGGGTTGGGGGGAGGGGGGAGGCAGAGGCAGGGAAGGGGAGCAGCTTAGACAAGAACCTACTATAAAGGAACCATGGACATGGACAACAGGTGGGATTGACTTTGGGGGGAATGGGTGGGTGAGGAGGGGGACGGGAGCAAAAGGGATGGATATAATACAACAACAATAAAACTAAATTGAAAAAAGATTTACTATTGTTTTAAACTATTGTATTTTTTTTTTTAAGATTTTATTATTTTTAGAGAGAGGAGAAGGAAGAGAGGGAGAGAGAGAGAGAGACATCAATGTATGGTTGCCTTTCACCAGCTTCCAGCTACAGACCTGGCTGGAGACCTGGTTATGTGCCCTGGCTGGGAATTAAACCCGCAGCCTTTGGGTTTACAGGCTGGCACCTTATCCACTGTGCCACAGCCAGGGCTATCCCTTGTATTTCTTATAAAGTATATGTTAGGTCCAAAAGTTTGATTAGTCACAAGTGAAATATTTTTGATAGAATACTTTTTTGGTAGAATACATCATAGGCAAGGCATTGTGCCACAACAGCAAGTATGTAAGCTGGTTTCCCAATATTCTATGTTAAGATTGATGGCCTAGTAAAGGGTGGCAGTTGGAAGCCTGCATTTTAAAGTTGTATTTCCCATCTGCAACCTGTCAGTGTCCTGTGGCTGGCGCATTGATACCATGACAATATTCCAGTTCCTTATCAATTTTTCACTTGATGACTTTAGCAACACCCATTGAAGAATCTTGAAGTGATTTCAGTGAGGGTGGAAAATGGTAATTTTCTGGTTTTACTATTTTTGGTACAGTTTTTGGCTGATATTCTTTTGTAAAGGAGAGATATTCTTTCATCTAGCAGAGCCATTTGGTTACTCTAAGATACATTTCCTATAGAAAATCCTGGCCACTGAGTTGTGACAGTGGGTACAATTGGCATCTACTCTCAGACCCCTCCTCTCCATCATCTCGGGCTCTATGAACAAGGACTCAGGCATGGAAGAAAGACATGACACCGGTCATCGGAAATGTGGTTCTAGGTAGAAGCCAGGCCTTTGAAACAACCTCAGTATTAACATGGGGAAATGAGCTCAGAGCTAGATGGGCAGTCAGGATGTAGGCCAGGAGGAGAGGGACCTTCATATAGAGGTCCTGGTTTTGCAGATGGAAAGGAAGAAAAGTCTGAGGGTTGGGTATGACTCTACAAAATCAACCCAAGAAGCAGTTAATAAATAGACATTAAAAATGGAAAATACAGGCTCTGGCTGGTGGCACTGGATAAAGTGCCAGCCTGTAAACCCAAAGGTTGCTGGTTCAATTCCCAGCCAGGGCACATAACCAGGTTACAAGCCAGGTCTCCAGCCAGGTCCATGGCTGGAGGCAGGTGAAAGGCAACCATACATTGATGCTTTTCTCCCTCTCTGCCTCTTTTCTAAGTGATTAATAAATAACTAATTACTCATCAAAGTGAAGGTGTTTGTGTATATACATCAACTGGCAGATAATATACTAGTCTCTTATTAGTTTATTAGTAAATAGTATTTATTAACCAAAAATATTTATTAGGCAATACATTACATTTTCTTGGCTAGAGATAAAATTTAGATAAGCCATCTATATCAGATTATTCAAGGAAGTTCCTACTTGGATGAATTAACTTTAGAATGCTTAACAAAATAATCTATTAATACTACATTCTTCATTATTTTCCATTGAAACATGAGGCCTGTCCAGAAAGTATTGGACATGAAAACCATTTTAATTATATTGACATTGGGTTGATAGCTTCAGGACAGACCTAGTACTTCTAATGGGGGAAGATACAGGTCAGCCTGCAGCAAACTATCATAAAAATTAAGTTTATTTCATGCCTCATGTTAAAATATTAACTGAAACTCTCTGTTCAATTCTACCATTGTTTGTTTTATTTAAAAAATAATGCTCTTAAAAACTAAGTAAAATCAGTGCTCCAAATTAGAGTGGAATTCAGGGTCTTAATACGTAAAATAGAAGAATGATAGCATAGGATTATTGTGGATCGACATCAACAGAATTAATATTTACAAAGTCCTTATAACGATGACTGACACATAGCACTATAAAAATATTTGTTAAGCCCTGGCTGGTAGCACAATGGATAAGGTGCTGGTCTGTGAACCCAAAGGTCGCTGGTTCGATTCCCAGCCAGGGCACATAACCAGGTTGCAAGCCAGATCTCCAGCCAGGTCTGTGACTGGAGGCAGGTGATGGGCAACCATACATTAATGTTTCTCTCCCTCTCTGCCTCTCTCTTTTCCTCTCTCTCTGGAAATGATAAACAAAATCTTTAAAATATATATTTGTTAAATTAAATTTTAAAAAGTTTTGTTCCAAATTTATTCTACTATTTCAACTACCACGATATAATCAGGATATTTAGTAACCCAGTGTAAATGTGATTTTAATGTTGAATCTCATAATTATGGTGGAGTAAGAGAAAAAGGAGAATGCATTTTAAAATAAGTTAGGCTAATGGATCAAAGAACAGAGGGAAATGGGCATGAAGCCGTAAAGCTGGCTCAAGGCAGCGGAGTGTCCAGGCAGGTTGGATGCAGCTATTTAGCAAATAAAGTTGTTGACATGACGTGCAGTGTTTCTGAGACCACTTCCATCAGTGCCACCTAAGATGTGTGTTAAATGCAGAGTGTGCAGCCCCACCCAGGATGCACACACACGTCAGAATTGCTGGAGGTGGGCCAACTCCTTGTTTAACTAGAATGTGAAAACTGGTGTTGTAGGGGATATTGCTCAAGGTTAATGCCCTTTCTCCTTGAAAAGGAAAAACATTAAAAAATAATAATAATGGGTGGGTGGGGAGGGGGACAGGGGAGCAAAAAGGGGATGGATGTAATACAACAACAATAAAATTTTTTTAAATAATAATAATAAATAATTAACCTGCTCCTCACATCAAAATAGCCTGGAATTTTTGGCTGAAAGAAAATTTAGCAATCATTGAGTTCATTGATTCCTAACTGGTAGCATGTTGTAGGAGCTACCAGAAATGCTGAGGCAAAAACCTGGGCATTGGTGTATTTAAAAACTCTTTAAATATTTTTTTTAATTTAAAAGGTTTTTTTATTGTTGTTATATTACATTCATGTCATTTTTCCCCTTCTGCTCTTCCCTTCCCTCCCCTCCTTATCCCCGCCCTCCACAGTCAATCCCACATGTTTTTGTCGACGGGTCATCCATGCTAGTTCCTTGACTAAACTGTTCCCCTTCCTTGCCTCCTTCTCCCCCAACCCCCACCCTCTCCCTCTACACACTGAAAGTGTGTTCGTTCCCTGTATTCTGTTTGGTTTGTTTGTTCACTAGGCTCCTATATTAAATGAGAACATGTGATATTTAATTTTTGCTGCCTGGCTTATCTCACTAAGCATGATAACCTCCAGTTCCATCCATTGCTATCGCAAATGGTAGGAGCTCTCTCTTTCCTTCTGCTGCATACAACTCCATTGTGTAAATGTACCAAAGTTTTTTGATCCATTCGCCAACTGAAGGGAACTTAGGTTTTGCCAGCATTTGGCTATTGTAAATAGCGCTGCTATGAACATAGGGTTGCATAGGTTCTTCTGAATTGGTGTTTCAGGATTCTTTGGGTATTAATTTTTTTTAATGTTTTTATTTATTTGTTACTTTCAGAGAGAAAGGGAAAGAGGCAAAGAGGGAGAGAAACATCAATGTCTGGTTGCCTTTCACCTGCCTCCAGCTACGGACCTGGCTGGAGACCTGGCTTGCTACATGGTTATGTTGCCCTGGGTGGGAATCGAACCAGCAACCTTTGGGTTCTTAGGCCGGCACCTTATCCAGTATGCCACCAGCTAGGGCTATAAATACTTCTTAATTATTAAAATAGATGCGTTTAAAGAGCTCTCTAAATATTTCCAATGTGCATCCAGGATTAAGAATCACTTATCAAAGCTCAACCTCCTTATTTTGCAGATGAGTAAACTAAAGACTCAGAAATTGAACTTACCTAAGATGGTAGAGCTCCCTTCAAAAAGTTGATTTAAAAAAAAAAAAAAAAGGTGATTAAGGTAGACTAACTAGGCAGTAGTGCTATGTTTGTCAGAATAAAGACAATGACACATGAGTGAAGTACGAAAACATGCTAGTTCAGCCTGACCAGAATGTTTAAAAAATGAAAGTGAATACAATATGATATCAAAGTACATGTCCCTGGGGAGACCCAAATTAGAGGGCTTCCCCCACTTGGTTCTTGCCTCCTTGCAAGAGAAGAATTCAGTCAAGAGACAAAAACATGTAGCGGGAATGAGACAGTAAGTTCATTTATGAAATACACTTGAGCACAAAGCAGCAGGCTGGCACCCAGCTAGTCTTGTGTGCTCTGGCTACTGGGGTTTTGGGGGTTCTATGCTTGTAGCCAGCTTCTTGGTTCCCCCTCTTCCTCTCCTTGGGATGAATACACAGTTTCAAAGTCTTTCTTTCCCAGATTGTGGAAATGATACATATGGAATTTCAGGGCTCCCTCCTCCTGTGCCTAGCATATGTGTGTGTGTGTGTGTGTGTGTGTGTGAGAGAGAGAGAGAGAGAGAGAGAGAGAGAGAGAGAGAGAGCAGCTCTCCATTTCTTACATGCCTCTCCTCAGCTGGGGACTGAGCTCCCTCATACTCATCCATTCTTCAACCTCCTTTTTGTGAAGGGGCAAGTGCTTCAGCTATTCCTAAAAAATAAATAGGTGTCCCTGGAATGCTTAATATCCTTCTGGCAGCTGGTGAAAAGCCTTAGTTTTCTTTTTTCTCATATTCCTGTGAGGGCAAACGTATAAAGAACTATGATTAAATGTTAAGTTTATAGAACATAAGTGTATTGGGCTAAACACTGGAGAAGACTTAGAGATTAATCAACACTTAGCCTTGTTATCAAGGAGCTTAAAATCCAGTGAAGATACAGCACGCACACCAATACCTACTCCAGGAGTAAATGCAGCAACCACCAGGAGAGCGGCAGTGACAGCGCGGTGGGAGCTCTCAGGAGGAAGAGACTGCCTGGCACCTGACAGATGCAAGAACAAGGCAGCCTGTGGCAGAGGAGGTGCCTGGAAGATGGACGGGATTTGCCTCTGCCCACGTGTGGTGGCATGATGTCCTAAAGATGGGAGTGTGAACAAGGATCCAGAAGTAGGTAGAGGAGCACACCCAGCACATCAGGAGGGCACTTTGGCCAGAACACAGGGTCCATAAGGGATGTAGAGGTTAATAATTTGCAGGAAAAGATTATGTAGTAGTTTTGTCGGTTGCTGTAACAAACTGCCAAAACTGGGGGTGTAAGATAACACAGATGTTATTATCTTACAGCTCTGGAGGCAAGAAATCTGAAATTGGTCTTGCTGGGGAAAAGCAAGGTGTTGGCAGGGCTGTATTCTTCGCTGGAGGCTCTAAAGAAGAATCCATTTTCTTGTCTTTTCCAGCTAAAAGCTGCTTGCATTCTTACATTCCTTGGCTCCCAGGCGTGTCCATCTTCAAAGCCACCAATGACTGGTTGAGTCTTTATCACATCCCGTTCCATCACATCACTCTGACAATGACTCTTCTGTCTCTCACTTCCACATTTAAGGACCCTTGTGATTATACTCAGCCTACCTGGATAATTCAGAATAATCTCCCGATCTCAAAATCAGATCATTAACAACCATAATTTTATCTACAACCTTAACTCTCCTTTGTCATGAAACCTAGCATATTTCCAGGTTCCAGGGAACAGACCTCTTTGGAGGGCCATTCTGCTTCGAACCCAAAGGTCACTGATTTGATTTCCCAGCCAGGGCACATAACCAGGTTGCAAGTCAGGTCTCCAGCCAAGTCCCCAGTTGGAGGCAGGTGAAAGGCATTGATGTTTCTCTCCCTTTCTTTCTCCCTCCCTGCCCTTCTCTCTGAAAATAATGAATAAAAGCTTTTATTTAAAAAAAAAAAAAAAAAATGGTGTCACCTCAGATATTTTCTTGCCATTAGCTGGAATTCTAAGAATACAGTACAGTAACCCAGGGTGTCTCATCCCAGATGAGACTGGATGACTCATCCTGGATGTTTTATAGATGACTTGGGTTATTAAAAAATGGGAAAATAATTAAATATTGATAAATGCAGCTTGGTATTCAGTTTTACAAAACACAGAGCCCATGGGGATGGGAAATCATGAAAGGGGATTTCAGGATTGAAAATATTTGAAACCACTTTCTTAAAAAATATGGCCTCTGTTGGTCTTACCTGTGTCTATGGCATTTTTCTCTATTATTGACATGTCCCTAGCGTAGGAGGATAAAAAGTTTAGAAAAGATTTTAAAAACTGATTTAGCAAATGCATGTCATCTTTCAACTTGTTTATAGTTTGATCAATAATTCATCCCTTAGGATCTGTCTCTTAAAGACTATCTGGTTGGTTGTCTTTATGGATGTTGACTTAGGATACTGGAAAAACAAAATACGTTTTTATTTATTTTTTTAAGTACACAGCACCTCAAATGAAATGCCCCAAATTTATACTGTGTAGATAACAAAAACAAATGACTGAAAGCTGTGCAGCAGAAAGAAAGAGGGAAAATCTGATAAGGCAGGAAGTACAAATAAGATAACAGAAAATCCATCTGGACTTGAGCATGGAGCTGTTCAAATGGCCTTTATTTCTGTGCTCAGCCAAGTTGAAGCTTCTGTCTTTTAAAATACCATTTAAATTAAAATATTCTGTTAACTACTGGAGTATAAGTTTACATAGCTATTCATTGCACTTAGCACAGATACTTGTCTATTGCAGCTGGTTTGTATGGAATATACTTTCCTAATATTTTTGGCACTTGCTTTTTTGATTTGAATAAAGAAATGGTGAAAAGGTAGGGAAAAAAGAAACAGTTCTACGGAAAGACTCACCTTGGCATATCACAGCAAACACTAAGCACTTTTTTTTTTTTTTTTTTAAGATTTTATTTCATTATTTTTTTAGAAAGGGGGGAAGGGAGAGAGGCAGAGAGGGAGAGAGACATCAATGTGTGGTTGCTTTTCACCTGCCTCCAGCCACAGACCTGACTGGAGACCTGGTTTGCAACCTGGTTATGTGCCCTGGCTGGGGAATCGAACCTGCGACCTTTGGGTTTGCAGGCCGGTGCCTTAACCACTGCCCTACCAGCCAGGGCTTACTAAGCACTTCTTAGCAGCAGATGTGTGCAGAATTATCAGTCTTCACAGTCACTCTATTAGCCCTGTTTATTATGAATCTTATTTCCAATGAAGAAACTGAGGCTTAGAGAAATCTGATCACCAAACCCCATCCTATTAGTGGGTAGAAGCAGCAGGGAGTTAATCTCTGGGCTATCTTTTTTTTTTTTTTTTTTTCTGGGCTATCTTTTTAAAATACAAATATAGTTATTTCACTCCCCACTTCATAAAACGTTTTTATACCTCACAGTCTGGTGGTTCTTCCCCTCAGCTTCACATGAGAATCACATGGGGACATTTCAAACAATATTATTGCCTAGTATCCACTCAAGGCCACTTAAAAACAACAAAAGCAACATTAATGATAGCAAATACTTATATTGGGATAACTATGATCTAAACATTTTTCTAATATATATATTAGAAATTATATATATATACACACATACACACACACACACACACACACACATATATATATATATATATATAAATCATCAAAAATGACCTCATTAAGACACCATTAAGTATCTCCAGTTTACAAATGAGGAAGTGAGGCTCAGAGAAGTTAAATGCGTAGCTCAAAGTCATGTGGCAAAACTGGGATTCTGACTGCAGGTAGCCTGGCTTCAGAATCTGTACTCAGAAAACAAAAATAAAACAAATACAACAGCCACAACAAATACCCTCACTGGTAAGTAATCCCTGGAGGATGCCAAAGAACCGTGCCACTGTTTGTTGTTGTTGTTGTTGTTGTTGCTTTTAAAGATTTTATTTATTATTTCCAGAGAGAGAGGAAGAGAGGGAGAGAAACATCAATGCACCATTCAGTTTGACTTGCTTCCAGCCATGGACCTGGCTGGAGACCTGGCCTGCAACCTGGCCATGCACCCTGGCTGGGGAATCGAACCAGTGACCCAAAGGTTCGCAGGCCAGCGCCCCACCCACTGTGCCACCAGCCAGGGCCCGTGCCACTGTTTTTAAAAATGGCAAATAGTGGAAGAAGCATGCATTTATCCTTCCTTTACGTGTATAAATTGTACCTCAAGATAACTCGTAGGAAATCTAATTCAACTTATAAATGAATGACTAATAGAATTAGAATACAATCATTCTGCAACCCTCAAAGAAATAATTAATCTGAGCCATGATCATCGATGAATGCAAACTTCTAAAAAAGAAATATCCAGATTTTCTCTTAGAGAAGCACATATCACCTCTTATAAAATGCTCTTGCTAGAAAAAAATTAACTAATTGCAATATACGTATGCATGACATTTGAATTCTGATTTGATTGATCAAAAACCTATGAAAATTAAATTCAGGGAAATTTGAACATTGGGCACTTGATGACATTAAAATAGTAATTATTAACTTTTTTAGTGTGATAATTATATTGTGGTTATGTTTTTGAAAAGAGCTCCTACCGTATGTAGATATATTCTTATATATGGGTGAAGTGGAAAATATATGTAACAATAGTTACTATTTTAAGTAGATATTTAGATGTGCATTTAAAGCATAACTGACTTCTGGTTCTGTCTTGCACTATTTATCAGCTTCCTCAACATATCATCATTTTATAATATACTTTGTATGTGGGAGGCTTTTTATTAGTTTTTTAAATGATACTGAAACAGATTCTGAGAGATTAGAGAGAAACCCCAAATCTTTTTCTATAGCCTCTTCACCAAGAAAGTGCTACTCAGAAATAGTTGACAAATTCATACACACTTCAAGACCATTGTCCTCCCTGGTCAGCCATTCTTGACTTCATCTTTTGTTGATTGACTTCTGTATCATGTTCCCCAAATGCCATTCTGAATCTCCTACATCTTCTCTCAAGATACAGAAGAGCCCGAATGAAGTCAATCCAAAGTTTCTCATGTTCCCTTTTGGATCCTTCCAAAAGTCTCTTTGATACTTTACTGATTGTTTTCATTCATTTACTCATTCATTCATTCATTTGAAAACATTTCTGAAATGCCTATTTTATGCTAGGACTATTAGTGCTAAGGCTACAGCAGTGGAAACACAGACAAAGCTCCTGCCCTGTGAGCACTTAGAGAGCATGTGGACATTTCCCAGTATGCTTACTGTTCTTTCATTCTTTTCTCCGCTCTCTTTCTTTCAAAGACTAGTGGCCATCGTATTTTGTAGAACTTGAAAGATTTAGTCTATCCAAGTGAAAATAAAAAACAAAAAATTACAGGCTTAATAGTAAAAACTGATCTGCCACTTAGTAGGTTAGGGACCTTTTTCTGAGCTTATGCCCTGATCTGAAAAATAAGAATAACAACCTCTAATTCATAGTGCTGCTGAGAGATGAGAGACAAAGATATGACCAAGCTTTGTAAAACAACTGGCATTTGGCTGTCACCTGATAACAGTAGTTGTCACTATCATCACACCATCAATTTCTCCACCTTTCACATATATCTTTAATTTTTCTTTCTCAGTTGTTTCTTCTCCTCTACCTGCAATAAAGATGCAGCCACACTACACAACCCTGTAGTGAGGATGGGGTCGCATGGGGACTTTTCTTCCCAGCTAGCAGGTAACCCCCAGTTAGATGGGAAGAAAGGTATTCCCTTCCTGAACCATCAGAACCACACCTTTGCCCATCTCCATTTCTCTCATGGATGTGTTTTTCTGTGTCTCTCATTCTGAGAATGAGATGCTGAAGACAAATGCACACATCCAGGACCTCTGAGAAAGAAGCCTTACTCTAACAAGCTGTCACTGCACTCAGTTATTACAGTTGCCTCTTTTTGGTCACATTGGGGACAATAATCAGTACATATAATACAAGGCTCTTAACTTTCAGCAAAGAACTTCCAACTGTCTTTTTATGTTCCATCCATGCTTTGCCAGGAGATTCATAAAACTGCTTTAACTAACTTCACTTAGAAGTGAGAAACTGGAGAACCAGATTGGTTAAACAACTTCACCAATTACAGGTGGGATGGTGGTGGCAGAAAGAATTGCTCCCCTTTTTCTGGAAGCTGTAAACCAGAAAAGAATACCCTCTTTTTCAGTCGTAAGAGCCTAAAAGGAGACATATGGTAAAATAATGGATAAAGATTTAAAGAAAATGAAAAAAAAAAGAGTAAGGTTTGAGAGATAAGAAGGGAAAGGCTAAAATAGCATTTTTTTTTTTTTTAGACAAATGGATTTATTGCTATAGTAGGGTTGTCTGTCTTCTCTACCAGAGCCCTATAATCTATTTGGAATGTTCATTCATTCATTCAGTCAATCAGACATTCTTGATTGTTCACCTACTGGGTGCCCCTGCACTAGTGCTGGGCAAGAGGACACAAGAAAGAAGTAAGAGTCCACACTCCAAATTGGTCTCTATCGCTGGAATTTTGTTATAAATGCGAGTAGCTTCAAGTCAGCCTGCAGTATTTTTCTGTTGAATTATCACTAATGACCTAATTTTATCATGGATTCCATCACTCTGGGGGCCAAAGTGCATCCTCTGTAGCAGAGTCCTGACCTGTTTCTCAGTTTAGTTACTTCTTGTCCTGAAATCCTGACCTCATCATGGGAGTCAAATAAAACTATAAAGAAGTATGCCCTTTTGTAAGATATTATTATCTGACTTCATCCCTCAAGCTCAAATTTTCTCCATGACATTCAAATGAATTGACCAAAGAGAATGCAAAATGGAAAAATAGTGCAGGGGCTATCTAGGGGCAGGAATTTTCATCTTGGGCTTGATGGGGAACTTAAATGTTGGAAAAAAGTTTTAGTTTTAGGTAATAGCTAATAAGCTTAGTAATCAATGTATATAAAAAGCTATCATTTCAGGAACTGAAGGTATGTCCCACCTTGACTCCCAGAAACTATAAGCAGTTCCACCTTTCTACCTTAGGAAGACTGCAAGCCATCGAGATGGTATCTGAGCCATTGTACCCCAGGATGAGACAGCCACTGCTCAGGACACAGCTGAAAGAATGCTGCAGCTTTATCTTATTAACTCTTTCCCTGAATTCCAAACCCCTGATCTGCACTATTCTTCTCCTTATGAAAAGGATCATTTAAAAATATAATTTAAGATGGTCTGTTAAGGTGCAAACCCACCATCTGCTCAGATCACCAACCATCTGAATAAAGTGCCCATAAAGATTCAGTCCTTGCCTCTGCCTATTGGGTCTTGTAGGTGACAGGTACCACAAACACCGACTTTTCCAGTTTCAGGCTCAACTGTTTTAAATATACTTTGATACAACGGCATGGATGTGACTCAGAGTGAAGTTGGGGAATAACCCTTCCTGATGCATAGATTTGAATCCTTGATTTACATGGGAGCTGAGGAGCCTCCTAGGAAAAAGACTTGAATCATGCACACCCAAGGGGCTGAGGGGTGTGTGCATGCGTGTGTGTGTGTGTGTGTGTATGTGTGTGTGTGTGAAAAATGCCAGTGGTTCCAAAGTAGCCAGATTACAGGGACAGTGAATGACAGGGGCCACTAAGGAAGAATGTGCCATGAGGAAGGAAGGCTTTGGCCTGGGAGCTCAGGGTGCTAGTTGTTCTAGAAATGAGGTGCCTTATGCTGGAAGTCAGCTCTTCTGACACCCAAGGATGTCAGGACTCAACTTCCAACAGCAACAGATGGTGGGATTCCAACCTCATAGGCAGACATTCATTTTGGCCACATCTAGCTAGCTAGCATTAGGAGCCATATTTCAAGCTCAGTGACCCCACTGTAGATTCTGTCTGTCGGGCAAGGGAAGTTGAGGAGTGAGCCATAAGCAGGGCTAATTTAAGGACACATGTGAGCTGCGCTGGAGAACTCCAGAAATTGCTGAGGAGGGGAACATGTTTAATTAGCTAAGCCCATATGCACTTGCCTTTAGGCCTTTTCTGCTATCGTAGAATCTAAAAAACGCCATAAATCCAGTTTCAAAAGAATTACTGAATAATGTGACGGTCTCTGAAGAAGCCTCAGTAAATAGTATTTCTCTTTCCTACCAGGGTTCTGAACACATTAGGGAAATAAAACAAAGGTAGAGCAAATAGGAATCACCTTTGTTACTGCTAGAGATCAGTCTGGAAGACTGTGCTTTAGGTCTGGTGATCCAGTTGGCTGAAATCAGGCATACTTGCCCTTCTGCAGTCTCTTATTAACCAGGGTAGGCACCAACAGACAAGACTTGCAATAGAGAGACATTGTGCTCTCTTGGAAAGCTCACTCCAGAAAGGATGAAGCAGAACTGATTCAACAGGCCCAGCATTTCTTCCAAAATTAGATCTGATAACTCATTGCAGAGCCCTAGGGGTGGAAAGTGTAAAGGGGCAAAAAGAGACAAAGCCTGCATTGAGGTAAATCCTCATAGAAGCCAGGAGAGGAGAAAGGGTGCCTCTCTTCTGTATCAATCAATATTCTGCCAGGGAAACAAAATCCACTCCAAGTTATTGAATAAAGGGTGTTAAACACAAGGAATTAGTTCTAAAGGTGTTAGAGGAATCGGAATAATAACCTGGGTAGATGAGTCATCCCAAAGATTAGCAACTGAGAAGCTATTACCCATCCTTAGGGTGGGAGGGACAAATGAAGAAGATGGTGGTACCTGATCCCAGGAGCTGGGGACATCTGGTTGACATTGGCATCATCAGGGGCTTTTTTGGGCAAGAATTAGAGCCAAAGAGGAGTTGCAGCTGCTTCCAGATACTCCTCCCAGAACAGAGGGAAAGGGCAAAAGTACCTTGGCTTCTCCTGTCTTCCAAACACAAGTCTCCACCACTGCTTCCCATTGCAAATCTAGCCTGGAGCTGGTGATCCAGAGCGCCTAGGAATTACAGCTCACAGCAGTCAGAGCACAAGCAGGGAGTGGGTCTGAGAGTAAAGAGGCAAATAGCCAGCCCAACTTCCAACAATGAACAGTTTTATCAATGTTTTTTGTAGGTAGATTAAAGAGTTCATAATCATAAACCACACACCAAAACCTTCCTAAATGCCTCTTCGTCAATTCTTTAAATTTCTCTCCTGCACCAGCTGCCACCTCTCTCCAGCTTCCCTCCCCACCTCGGCTCTGCCTCTTCCCCATAGCTGTCGTCCTCTGCTCCCCCAGACCTCTCTCGGAACCCCTCCACAAAGCTTTGCCCATGAGATGGGAATTGCTGTTGACCCCTCCTCACTTTCTCCATCAGGCTCACCCTCCCTTGGCAACTGCTAGGGCTTCCCCGTTGGGTAAACAGTTCTGATGTGACCAACTTGGTTGTTATGGTTTTAATCAAGTCTGAGGCAGTTGAGTTACCCAGCTAAGGAGAGAGACCAGCTCAAAATAAGGTCATCAGCGGGAGCTCTGCTGCTTATGTTTCCTCTTTCCAGTTACAGCAACTGACCACTCAGCTAATGCCTAAGGCCTACACGGGTATTAGTTTTTCATGTAACAGAAAGGACTTGGTTTTCATTTTCTTTGAAACCACATGATTTATATATCTGTGATTTGGCTTGCTGACTCACTAATGAAGGGTGGTAATCATTGCTATTTCAACATAAGTGACAAAATTAGAATAGTGCCTAGAACATAATAGGAACTAAAAAACTTGTGTTGATAAGATTTTATTAATTTGTTAGGGCTACCATAACAAAGTAACTCCAATTGGTTCACTTAAACAACAGAAATTTATTTTCCCATAATTCTGAAGGCTAGAGGTCTGAGACCAAGGAATTAGTTTCTTCTGAGACTTCTCCCTTTGTGTGTAAATGGTTGTCTTCTCCCTGTGTCTTAACATGTTCTTCCCTCTATGTAAATCTGTTATAATTTCCTTTTTTACAAAATAATAATAAGGGGACTTTAATATTAAAGACGGGGACGGGCTCAGAAGGGAGAGCGGCCTCACTTGGTAATGGTGTTGGCATTCATACTCTCGCCAGTGCCACTCAGCATGACCTACCGTGTCTTCTGGTTTTTCTGCTTTTCCTGGGGCATAGCCACAGTGCTCAGGGGTGTGTCACTGGAGCTCCTCTTCTTCAGGAGTGCCTCCTGGTCCAGCTTCTTCATCCCACCGCTCGGTCTTCATCTTGCCTGGGCCTTTCCCATGGAAGGGGTGGGACAGCTGCCGGACAGCCTCCTTGGGTTCCCGAAGGCCATCGGCCATGCCACCTTGTTCCACGCCAAAGGAGTGCAGCCGCTCGCCCTCCGGCTCCTCATCGTATTTGCTCAGGACAGAGCGGGGTTTTTGCTGTGTCAGGTGGCCCACGCTCTCGTCCTCGGCAGAGGGCAGGTGGTCAGGCCTTCTACTCCGCAACGCCACATTTTTCTCTGCCCCGCTCCTATTCCACCAGGTTCAGGGTCACCAGCACATCCTCCCCCTCCTGCAGCAACACACCTTTGTCCTCGAGGGTCAGGATCGTCGGCTCCCCTTCTCGGAAGGAATCAACAGCAGGCTCCACCGTGAGGCCCCGCAGGTCCCGGGCACTGAACAGGTCGAGTCGCCCCCGCCCGATCTCCTCCTCCACCAGGGCGCAGACACCAAACTGTTGGGCCGGCTCCTTTTGTAGCTTGGCCCTCTTCTCTGCCAAGTCCTTCTCCTTCTGAAGCTGCCAGCTCCCCTCGATCCTGGCCCCCGGAGTCTTCATCTTCCCCTAGCTTTTGGTTCAGGAGGCGCTTTCCTTTGGCAGCTGCCAGTTTTTCTCGTAGCTCCTCTCGTTGCCGCAAGGCCATGGGGTTGATGGCATCGGCTGACTCCTCCTTGGTGCTTGTCTCCTTCTTGACCACACTGACCTCCAAGGGTTTCAGCCCCATCTTTGCCCGGAGTTTATCGGTCTCCTCGACGCTAAGTGACAAGGCAACTCCGGAGCTAGTTTCGTCATTGGCAGCGGCCTCATAAGCCATCTTCACGCTTCTCCCGCTTCGAGCGCCGTTCGGTGGGCCCGGCCTGGCTGCGCTCCTGCCGGAGAGCACTGCTGGGGCCTGGGTCCCGCGCCGCCAGCTCCCGCGCTCTGTCGCGCATTCTGGGCTGCACTTCTGTCGTTCCCTGCCGCCGCCGCTCCAATGCTTGTGTTTTCTGTGCTCTCAGTGTCATGGTAGCGGCTGTTCGGTGGTGCTTTGGGTGTCGGCCGCCCCCTTCTACCCGAGGTGCTTCTTTGGCGACCCCATGGTGGTAAGTCCACCCGGAGCCCAGCGCCACCAAGCCCAAGCAACGCCTGCCTTATTTCCTGTTTTTGTGAGAAACTGGTCAGATTGGATTAAGTCCCACCCTAATTATTTCCTTTTAATTTGAATACCTCTTTAAAGATACTATCTTCAGATAAGGCCACATTCTGAGGTAGTAGGGGTAAAGACTTCAACATACAAATTTGTAGGGGAACAAAAATTCGGCCCATAATTCAAAGTCACACTTCATCTCATGCAATGACCTTATTATCTAAACTGCAGAGAACAACACGAATATTTACATGGTTAACCTGATTGTTGAAAGTAGGCAAACTAAGATTAGAATATGGATTTCCTCGCACACTAATCCATGTCTGCTGGCTCTGTTAGACTGTTTTATCCATCACATTGGGATTACAACATAGATATTAAATGACCAGACTGTGTAGTCAAATAGCTATGGGTCCAAATCCCAGATTTGCTACCTATTAGCTACTTAACCTTAACCCAGCTCCTTGGCATCTCTTAGTTTGGTTCTACAGCTATATATAATGGGATGATAGTACCACCTTTCTCACTAAGATGGATGATGTATTTTATCAGGGAGAAAAACTTTCCCTCTGCCCTCTTCAGTTCAGTGTTTGGAGCCTTGCAAATTAAACCAAAACAAAAAAATTAAAATGAGAACAAAATAATTTTTACTAATATTTACACACACAGAAGTTCACAGAAAAGGAGTGAAAAAAATGGTTAGACTCGGGGGCTTATAGACCATTTTAGCAAAAAGCAAAGTTGTTTTGGGCTTCAGGGGATGATGAATTGTGGGGAAGTCACTAGGAAATAGTTGAGGAAACTAAAGGAAGATAATGGCCATTTCAGTAAGGTCTGTTCATGAAGACATCTTCATGTTGCTCTTCCCTTCTGGGGGAGGGGACCCTTCACAAAGGGAAATTTAGGACCTGCTTTGGGGCCGACCAGGGGAGGGCAGAGAACCCTTCCTGTGTCTATTGACTCTTGGTTGCCTCCAACTCAAAGTAATTCTGACGCCAAAGTGGCATATTTTGAAGTGGTACATCTTGATCACCTTTAATGTGAAGTGCTTAGCACTAGATCTGGCCCCATTAAGTGCAAGATAATCATCTGTTATTTGAGTAGAATATGGCTTTCCATTGTAGAGGTTAGAGCCCAACCATGGCAGCATTTTTGTCTTTCCTCCAGTGTTTCTGCCTAGGCTTTTTATAGACAAGGGTTTCCACACTGTAAACATATTGCTCCACCCCGAAAGCTCACTCAAATCTGTCCTCTTCTCTGCACCCCTTTGCCACAGTCCTAGTTTAGGTTCATACAGGATAGACTGCCCTCTGTCCATCTCCTGAATTGTACACCAGAGAAAATGCAGAATCTTTCATGTGCTCCTCATTGCCTTCAGGAGAAAAGTTCAAGTGCAAAGCCCAGCACAATTTCAGTTTAAATCTCCTCTTCCCTCAGCTCCCCAGGAGACTAATAGCTATTAGGAGCACATTCTCCTGCCTCTGAGTCAGTGAGGCACCATTGCATGAAGCTCCTCTTTCCCCCTTATTTGCTCAACATAACCTGCCCTTGGCAATATTTCTTGGCTGCCCTGATGCCACCTCCATCCCCCTTCTGGCTCACTAAGGTGCCCTCCGTGCCCCTCTTTTCTACACAGTTATAATTGTGCCTGTTCTTGGTCTCTGCCTTTAAGTCATGAGGTCTTTGAAGAAGGAACTACATTTAGTTCATCTCAGAATTCCAGTGCCCAGCACAGACCTGGCATAAAGTGGGCATTCTTTAAGTGCTTATTAAGTGAATGGTGCCATTTTGTCTGTCTGTGGTGGCCCTGGAAATCAACAGTAATTTAATTATCTCATCTCTGTCTGAAGTTCAGGGCTCCTTGTCAAGAACATGTAAGGGGAAGAGGATGTGACTGGTAGTGATCCTGAAAAAAAAAAACTGTGGTTGAAAGAAACGGTGTAATGTAATAAAATAGCCTTCAGCCCTGGCTGGTGGCTCAGTGGATAGGCGCCGGCCTGCAAACCCAAAGGTTGCTGGTTCCATTCCCAGTCAGGGCACATAACCACGTTGCAAGCCAGGTCTCCAGCCAGGTCCCCAGCTGGAGGCAGATGAAAGGCAAAAGCAAGCATACATTGATGTTTCTCTCCCTTTCTTCCTCCCTCCCTGCCCTTCTTTCTGAAAATAATGAATAAAATATTTAAAAAGAAAAAAAGAAAGAAAGCCTTCATAAGTTTCCTTGTGGAAGATATATATTAATTTCCCAAATGTAGGCGTACCTGGGAATTTCCATGGGGAATAGATAATGCCTTTACTAACACCTAGACGCTTGAAATGGGGTTATTTCCCTTCCAAATGAAAACCAATTGAATAAATTATATATTTTTTTCTTAGTGCTTACAAAGTGTGGGAGTTGTCACCAAACATTACTAAATGTTCTAATTTAGTCATAAATGGGCTGAAAGAATGTAGCATAATTACTAAGTTCCAAAGTAAGTTGTTCTAAATATTTTATCTTGCTCAGCATATGCTATTTAAAAAAAGCCCTCAAACTATATTTGTCAACTTTAATTCGTAAAAAGTAAACAACAGCTGAGTGTAATGAGATGATAAAGAATCTCTTCATAATTCTTGACATATGGCAAAGAGTATGTCCATGTTGAAGTGGAAGATGATCGCAATGATCTTCTGAGTTATTTTCTTTCTTTGAATTCTTTCTAAAGGGGAAACAACCCCAGGAAAAACCACAGGCTTTTTCCTAAAGCAGACAGGAATATGTGAGAAAATTGTGTGGTACAGTTAGATCCAAGACAAGAGGAATTTAGAACTCACTATGACAATTGAAAGGTGAGAAGTTTAAAAAGCTACATGTTTCTGTAAAAGCCATCATTCTAGGATTATCATACACAATGTGAACAAACGTGGAAATTGTAAACATGTGGAAATTGTATGGATAGATTTCCTTTGGTCAGTTTCAATGTCTGTGAACAAACTTTTATGGGCCCAGTCCATGACACAATTTGTCATGATTTGACTTATGTTAAATGCATGAATATTGACTCTAAGGAAGACCACTGGGAGGGTACCTGAAATTTCTTTTTCTCTTTTTTTAATCCTAATTTTCTTTTCTTTCTTTCTTTCTTTCAAAGATTTTATGCATAATTTTTAGAGAGAACAGGGAGGGAGGAAGAAAGGGTGAGAAACATCAATGTATAATTGCCTTTCACCTGCCTCCTGCTGGAGACCTGGCTGGAGACCTGACTTGCAACCTGGTTATGTGCCCTGGCTGGGAATCGAACCAGGACGCTTGGGTTAGCAGGCTGGTGTTCTATCCACTGAGCCACACCAACCAAGGCAAATTTCTTTTTCTTTAGCAAATATTTTGTGTATGTGGGTTTTAAATTTAAAAAAGGTATAGTTTGTCACATAACAACATTTTAGTCAAATGGATGGCATATATGATAGTGCCCTTGTAACCCGGTACAGAGTCAGGGTCCCCACAAATAGCTGGGCACAAACCTTGGCTGGGGGAAGGGGGAAGTGATTGATACAGCAATTAAGATACTTTGCATAACAATGGCAAGTTGATAGCTGTGCTGCCACCCCAGGCAAAAATATACATGACTTTGAGAGAGTATAGTGGCTGATGACATAGAGAGAGTGTGTGTGTGTGTACACGTATAGTTTGCCCACCTTGGATGTCTCTGTGGCACTGAGGAATCTTGCCCTGACTAAAGATGGAAGTTGAAAAAAGGTAAAAAAATACGTGGAACTGGCAAAAGTAGCACATCATAGGAGGGGCTGGATATGAGGTCACATAGGAAGTTCTGGGCCCAGCATTTAAAATAAGGGCAGCCCTGGCTGGTAGCACAGTGGATAAGGCATCGGCCTGCGAACCCAAAGGTCGAGGGTTTGATTCCCAGCCAGGGCAACATAACTAGGTTGCAAGTCAGGCCTCCAACCAGGTCTACGGCTGGAGGCAGGTAAAAAGCAACCATACATTGATGTCTCTCTCCCTCTCTGCCTCTCTCTCTTCCCCACTTTCTAAAAATAATAAAATAAAATATTTTTTAAAATATAAATAAATAAATATATGAATTTAAAAAATAAAATAAAATAAGGGCAGCTAAAAGAGAAGGAAGTTCCGCAAGTTCCGCCATGCTGTCTGTAGTGAGAGGAGCTACTTCAGCTTCTCTGAGGAAGCAGATATAGTCTGTGGTGTGGCAATGCCGCCGTAAGGCCTGGTGTAGTAAGGAGGCAGCAGCCATGCTGTCTGTAGTGGGGTTCCACCCTGAGGTCTGAAAGAGGATAGGGGCCATGTGGTCTCAAAGATGTCTGAGATGGAACCCGGTGCGCCATGAGGTCTGGTGTAAGGAGATGCCACGTGGTTTGGAGTAACTGCTAGAGTAAGAAAGGAAAGGGGAGACCCACTGGGAAACCTGCCTGGAGAAGCCAGTGACAGAGCTGATGGAGCTGTGCGGGACCTGCCTAACCAAGCTCGGATTCATGGAGGATGTTTGGAGCTGAACGGAACTGTGATCTGGAAAGCTGAGCCACAGCTTTCTGCTGCTCTGAAAGATGCTACCTCTGAGAAGCCTATTCTGCAAGCTGCCTGGTTTGGTAAAGGGGGACAGGAGGTTTTGGGTGTTTTAAAGGGCGTGAGGCTTAATGGCACAAATCCACTATTATTCTGAATCTGTATAACTTTTAAATAAACAACCCCTTTCCTTTTTCACCAAACTCTTGTGTCAGTAGTCACACTTCTTGGCAACGGGCAACCAAACCCCACAGCTGTTCCAGAACAACATTGATGGGGTTCTGTACCACTCTCATAAGAGTATAATGAAGCTGAAAAATTCCTATCACTTGGTAACGCTGTACTGCATTACTCGTGTGTGTGTGTGTGTGTGTGTGTGTGTGTGTGGTGATGGTGTAAAAACCCACCGTGCTGCCAGATTATAAAAGTATGGTACATTCAATTAGGCACAGTATATACTACTTGATAATAAATGACTGTTATTGGTTATGTTATATTATACTGTATTTTTATTGTTCTTTTATAGTGTACTTTTTCTACTTATAAAAAAAAGTAGCTGTAACACAATGCACCGTGTACCCCGGCAGCCTCATACATCTCATGCTTAACAAGTCTCTCTTTTCAAAAGTTTTTAAAAATGTTTTTAATTATACAATTAATATTATGTGGGTTTCAAATATACAACATAGTGGTTAGGCATGTATATAACCTACAAAATGACCCCCCCCCCATAAGTCTAGTACCCCCCTGATACCATACATAGTTATGTCAGTATTATTGACTACATTTCCTATGCCGTTCTTTCCATCTCTGTGAAAATTTTATAATTGCCAATATGTACATCTTAATCCCGTCATCTTTTTTTACCAAGTGAAAACGATTGCAAGCCCTGGCTGGTGGCACAGTGGATAAAGTGCCGGCCTGCGAACCCAAAGGTCACAGGTTCGATTCCCCAGCCAGGGCAACATAACAAGGTTGCAAACCAGGTCTCCAGTCAGATCTGTGGCTGGAGTCAGGTGAAAGGTATTGATGAATGAATACATTGATGTCTCTCCTTCTCAGCCTCTTTCCCTTCCCCTCTTTCTAGAAATAATGATTTTTTTTTTAATCTTAAAAAATAAAAATAATTAAAAAATAAAAATGATTGCACCATTTGTCTTGTGATGATTTAATTTCGTGTTTTGTAACATAGCATGCTATAGAGACTTGTACCCTAGGAGCAATAGGCAGTACCATAGGGCCTGTGTAGCAGGCGGGCCCATGTAGGTCTGTGTAAGTACACTATGATGTTCACACAACCACAAATCACCCCGCAATGCATTTCTCAGAATATATCTCCAGCGTTAAGTGGCACACAGCTATACTTATAAACCACTTATTTTCAAAGTGAAACCCTGCAGGGGAAGGAGGGCATGTTTCTCCTGTTCTAACCAACTACTTTAAAGCTGCTTTAGAAGAGGAAGGTGAGGTCATCTCCAAACACACAAACCTGGTATCTCTGCTGAAAAAGAGAGGAGCAGAAGCCTCGCTTGGGGACAAAGGGTTTTGTGAAGAAATGTTGAGGAATGAGACTGACCTTTTGTTTTTTCACATGAATGATAACAATCTACCTTAAATTCTTCTGGGAATGAATAGTGGGGTTTGAAAGCAGATATTAAATGAACAAATTAACAAATTGTTAAACTAATTACTTATTTAATAAGCATGCCTAAGCAGAGAGAAAAAAACAGAGTGTTTACTGAGAACACTGTGGAGGAAAGGGCATGTTCTGTATGGTCTGATGTGGGAGAAATTCAGCAATATGGAGGCAGAGAATGGCTTTCTGAACTTGAGTTTCCAGGAGATAATAATTAGATGGTGAATATGTTTTGCAACTCTAAAACCCCATAAAGCATTACTTAGGATATTCTGCTGTCTCCTTTGGGTGCTTTTTAAAAAAATGATAGCATCATAATTAATCAGATTAATCTCATTGAATAAAAACAAAGTCTGCCTTTCATGGAGCTTTTCATCGTGCCAGGCAGTGTATCTATCCAAGCACAGTATTTTGTTAGAGACACTCTGCTAGCTCAAAAGAAACTCCAAGGTGAAGAGAGGTAGGCACTTTAGAGATAGCACAATAAACAGGTGTGCACACACTGTCAATTATTGAAGGCTACCTGAGGGAACTTAAAACGGAATTCTAAGAAAACAAAGAGACTTCAGGGGAAAACTGGGGATGGCCTGTAGGAAGAAAAAAAAATCCGTAAGCTTCATTGTATGGATTCTTATGGGAAAGATGGCCTTACCATTGCCATGCTGGGACACAGAAAAAGAAGAGTGAGAATTCTGGAAGGAAAATGTATCTCATGAGAGAAGAACCCGAGTGTTCGATTTCACTTCTACAGGTATCTGTCAAGAGCCAACAACACGCTCAGTGCTGTCCGGGAAGTGTTGAGAGAAGCAGGGCTTGAGGATAAGACCAGGAATTGCTTTAGGTATGAGGGAGTCACAGGGAGGGAGCATTCCACACCCAAGGCAGTACAGGGTGGATTGCCAAGGGGAACAGAAGAGTTTTTTTTCGGAGAAAAGAAAGAACAATAAGCATTGGAGAACAGGATAAGAGCCTTACTATGTTAGCAAGTAAACATTCCAGCCCACTCTCTTTTGAAACAGTTAATATGAAATACACAGTTACTTCTTAAATATTTGCTGATAATGGTGATGGTGAAAGGAAACGTGTTCTTAAAAATGAAATCAAATCAAATCAAAAGAAAATGGTGTCTTGATTCCCATCCCAAGTCACTTAATCATGAGAAATAACTGGATTTCATTTAATGTAGCCTTGTAATGACACTAGATGCAAGGTATCTATACCACATTCTAGTGATTCTCTTTCTTGAACAATTTTGGCAGGTTTGATCTCCCCTCCCTTTTAAGTTGTTTCTTTCCATCAGCTATCTTGTCTGAGGGTGCTTACCTAGCAACTAAATGCCAAGTCAGGAAATGGTAATTATATACCATGTCTTATTCTCCTACTTTAACTTGACCTTTTCTTGATGAGGTATTTTCTCCCCTTGAGTACTAACATTTTGGTCCCACCTAGGCAAGCTATTTTGGGTTGTTCCTTGCAGAGGAACTTTACAAATGAAGGATTTCAATGTGAAAAGTCAGTTCATCATTTCATTTTTTTAAGTAACGTTTTTGTTGATTTAAACATGGGCTGGCCAATTATCTAGACAAAGGCACAGAACATATTGTTTATATGACATGACAGATGGCAAATGCTCCCAGAGAAAGGAAATGTCATTTTAGGTTCTAGAGTTATCTCTACCTTGTCTGACTTTCTATTTCTTGACTGAGAGTCATCGTGACTTCCCTGCAAAACATATATTATTCTTTACTCAAGCCGGAATTTATACTAATTTACTTAACATATACTTTGCAGGCGCATTTGTGTGTGATAGGAAGAGTGAATTATGTATCAAGCTTTCTCATTCATTTTTCATAAAATAATTTTCTTATTTCATTGCCCTTAGAGAATTGTTGCTGTTGTGGTCTGTATTTTTCCAAGGTAGATTTTTAAGTTGTTGGAATAATTACACTTGCACTTGTCTTTTATGCCTAAAATATAATCAACAGTTCTTGTGGAATGTTCGTATTTCACACTGCCTAATTAGATTATCGAAGATGCTCGGTTTTGTGGTCTGTTTTCTTTTTGTTTGTTTTGGTTTGGTTTGAGAAAAGAAGGTAAGCAGGGCCCAGAAAGTCAGTTCTCCAAGGTTATTAGAAAATAACTTATTGTGAACAATTCCAGAAAGATTTATACAGACCCCTTTTCTAAAATTATCATCTTAAACTCACAGGAAAAGGAGGTCCCAAAAATAGGCAGATTAGCTTCTCAGGGAGAATATATGGTTAGATGCCTCTTGAATTTACAATTTTAGGATAATCTGGTACCATTATAATTACAATACCACCATATATTTTTCTACATAGTAATACTCCAAGGGTTACAGGTGTTTGCTGATTCCTGCAGCATCTGGAGCAGCTACTGAGTCGTTTGTCCATAAATGTTTATTAAGCCCTATCTGGGAGCAAGTCGCTGTGGCACTACGCAGAAGACACTTTTGGATTACATCTGATTAGTCCTAGTTAAGAGCTAGTTAAGAGAGCTAAGCAATACCCTTACACTGTTTATTATGTTGTTCAAATGTTAGCATACATTTGCAAATGCTAAATAAGTGAAACTGAAATAAACTTACTGTGATTCAGTTGCTTTGTACTACAATTTCATCACAAGCAGTGTTGTGTTCCTATCTTGACAGTACCTTTGCACATAATAGCAGCTCAATACGTATTTGTTAGCGGCAGGCTGAATGGGTAGAGGTATAAAAAAAAAGTAACCTCCATCCCCGACACAAAAGTGATTGCATTCTAGGAGGCTTCTTACCATTTTCTTCTAATGAGCTTTCAGTAGATATCAAATGAAATGGGCCCAAACTCACCCCAGACCTACATTTATAGCTTGGCCAGCTTGACTTTTACTCTTTAAATATGTGAGCACAAGGCCCTGGCTGGTAGCACAGTGGATAAGGTGCTGGCCTGCGAACCCAAAGGTCGCTGGTTCGATTCCCCAGCCAGGGCACATAATCAGGTTGCAAGCCAGGTCTCCAGCCAGGTCCATGGTTGGAGGCAGGTGAAAGGCAACCATACATTGATGTCTCTTTCCTGCTCTGCCTCTCTCCCTTCCCCTCTACCTGGAAATAATAAATAAAAATCTTAAAAAAAAAAAAAATATGTGAGCACAAAACAGTTCAACAGAACCCAGGGAGACAGGAAGCAGGCAATTTTACCCGTAGCTGTTGCTACTGAAGGGGAACAGGTGGGTTGGGCTTTAATGTGAAAGACAGGAAATATTCAAAGAAAAGAAAAGGCATGAATTTGTATTGAGTGCTAACCCAGCTGCTTACATAAACCATCCTTGGGTCTCACAGCAATCCTAAACCGGAAGCGGAAAGGAGTAGCCTCAGAAGTAAAGTAACTTGCCCAAAGCCTCACAACTCACACTAGGCAAACCCTGGACTGAAGCTCAGCCCAGTCAGCTCAGAAGAAGCACCTTTATCACTGTGTTCCCATGTGTCCATCCCATCTTCTGTGGTGAAGGGATACCTGCAGGCAAGCTGGGCCTTTGAGTGGGGCTCTCTCCATTTTAAGAATGAGACTCAGGTCCCCACAAGTAATGAAGAATGTGCTATGTATTCCTTAGTAATGAGGAAGCAGTGATGTCAGCCTCATAACCAAGTCTCAGAGAAACCAGGAAAAACAGACCAACCAAACTTCAGAAAGGGTCGATGGTATCAGAGCCAGACTGGAATGGGAAAGTCATCTAGATGCCAAGATAGTTCAGGGAGCTCAGTGGTGGCATTTCTGGGTCTTCTTGATGTCCAGCCACCATTAACATGACCTCTCTTCAGGTTTGCTTTGTTTGCTAGGCATCTCTGATTCTCTTTATTATCAATTGGCTTTCCTACTTTTTACTCACAATCTCTTTTTCTTTTAACATTTTATTGATTTATTTTTAGAGAGAGGGAAAGGGAGGGCGAAAAAGAGGGAGGGAAACATCAATGTGAGAGAGAAACATTGATCGGCTGCTTCTCGTATATGCCCTGAGGGGACTGAACCTGCACCCCAGGAATGTGCCCTGTCTGGAAATTGAACTAGTGACTTTTTACTCTGCAGGATGACACCTAGCCAACTGATCCACATCACCCGGGGTTCACAATCTTTTCCTTATCACCTGTGTGCCTATTGGTTCTGCTTTCTCTCAGCTTTAGCTTATTCCTGGCTTGTCATGGTCCCACTGTAATTGAAGGCCTCTTTCTTATACTTATTCTGAACAACTCTCACTGCAAACTGCCTTATCCTCTCAGTGTTTCCCAATTCTAACTCTGGGAACCAGACTGTTGAAGCCAACCTATCCTTGTTTGGAAGGGCCTTTCATGCCCTGTGAACCAGCTACAATAGGTTTTGCCTGCTCTTGAGTTAGGGATCCAACTGGGTCTTGTCACCCCAAAAAAGCTGCGGGAATACCTAGCTCCTTTAGGAGAGGCTAGGGACTTGGCAGGCAGAATGACTGCCACGCAGCAGTGACTGACAGTATGAAAATTGATCTCTCATCAATCCCAGGTCAACAGCAGTAGGGAAAGATCACAAAATGGCACTGGCACAGGGTGGTAGCTGTGTAGAGCGAGGTGGAAAGCACACCTGGGAAAAGACAGAAAGGCTTTCATTATTATTATGATTGTTATTATTATTATTAAATTACAGTTGTCCCAATTTTCCCCCCATTGTTCTCCCCTGCCCACCCCCACCCGCCCTGCTCCCACAGTCAGTCCCCACCTGCTGTTTACATCCATGGGTCCTTTCTACTTGCTCCTTTACTTAAAAAGACTTTCAATAGGGAATTGAGCATGCTTGGGGGAATGAGCTGCACACTGTGAGTCATCAATAAAACATCTACTCTGAAGAGACAGCTTCTTATAAGGGAATCACTAAAGACTTACATGAACATTTTCTCTGGGTGTAAGTTTCATAAAAATATGTACAATCTCGCTGAGGGTTGAGATTTTTCGCTTACTTCCAGCCTTGGTATAGAATTTGAGTATGTGATATTTGTTAGGTATTTTCTCTGTCAAATAAACCTATGTTTCAGAATTATTTTAATTACAGAAATAACATCCAACTGCATTCTCACTGTGAAGAGTTCAAACAGTACTGAGAAAACCAAGTGTACCTTTGACTCTTCCAAATCCTTCTCCTTTTGAGGTCATTCTGGGCAGCCTTTTAGACCTATTTCTATAGAGATGGTTCTGTTTCATTATTTTGTATAAATGAACAGCCATCGTCAGTATTTTGCAATCTAGAACCTTTTAAACTGAAGTAGATGGGTGAGATTTTTCTCATTTCAGAAATACCTTCACTCAGATACCAACAAAGGCTAAACAATTAAGCAGATAATTCAAGGCTAAAGAAATCAATGTGGCCAAAGTGTACAAAGGCAGACAGGTGACAGAGGCTCTTATTCCAGGAAGAGAGATGATCCAAGGCTCAGCTCCTGCCCTATTCAGTGCTGTGAACTCTGTACACATTGCCTAATAAATAGCAGCTGAATTGAGCTTGATGGAGGACAGGGGCAGCTGATGAAACAATGGCAGTTTCCTCACCACAAACTGCTGTGAAAAGTTACACAAGACAATCTTAGAAAAGGAAGGACCTAACCAAACAAACGAAAAGTTTGTCACCCCTCCCTCCCCCTACAACTGTTGTTTTCATTCCAGCCTCATCCCCTAAACCTGTTCAAGAGGGAATTGCATCAGGAATTGAACTGCGTAGAATCCTAAGTTAGAATTTAAAACTTCATGAATTTGGAAAACTTAGAATGTAAAAGCCTGAATTTCAAAATTCTTATTTCTAAAGTGCAGCTTAATTACTAATTATATGTAGTGACTTGAAATAGGATCATGAGACTTATTAAGTGATTGGTAATCAGGGCATCAATTAGCAGTATTTATATATGAACATGCGCTTTTTCATCTGTAACACCTCTTTGCTTAAATCAAAATCATTCAAGCTTGGATTAGACTTGGATTATAAACCATTCTTATGAGGGCAAGGTTTCTGTTTTGTTCTACTTTGACATCTCTCCCTTGCCTTCACTCACAGGATACTTACTATATCTCATAGATGAACTCGCAACAGATGCGTATTGACTGTTGACAACATATACGTAACAAGGCCCCAGGGATGCAGGAATGGACAAGACAGACAAGATATTACTTGCCGTTATAGAACTAGCACTGAGGTGGCTGGTGAAGACAGAAAAGAATATACAAATATGTAAACATCATGTCAGAGTGTGATCAATGATGAAGAAAACAAAACTAAAGGCTGAGAATGTCTGAGGATGGGTTATTTTAGTTGGGGGAGTCCTTTCTCAGGGGTATATTTAAGCTGAGACAGGACTGATGAGATAGAACTGGTTGGGCTAAGATCTACAGTGCAGTCAGGGAAACCAAACAAATCCATGAAGCAATTAGCAAATGATTAGGTGCTACACTTTGGGTTGATGATCCCGAAAGCAGCGTTAACAGTCAGGAGGCCGTGTGGAAGCTGTCTGGCCTAGGAGAGGAAAAAGTTTTCCTTGATCCTTTTAGGGTCCCTGACTGGGTCTGAAAATTAAACTGACAAAGATTAACAGAAGAAAAGCATACAAGCGTATTTAGTATAAATTTTACACAACATAAAAGCCTTGATAAGGAAATGAAAACCGAAAGAAATAGTTCGACCTGAGTATTTTTATGCTGGGTTGATGAAGAGCGGACAGTCTTGAGGAATAAGGTTGGTCAGAGTATGAGGTAAGTGTAGTCAGGTGGGAGACACTTAGCAGGGCCTGTTAGAATTCCTTCTGGTGACCTTTATCTCAGGAGATAAGGATGTTCCTTTCCTCGGGCCTAGGGAGGACCTGTCTCACTGCATCTCACAGGAGGGTTTTATGACCTATTTCAAGGAAGAAGTGAAGGGAGGGTTCTGTTTCTGCCCTTTTCTCAAACTTTTTCAGCTTAAAGTATTCAACATGCCACGGTGCCAGATTTGGGGGTGGCCTGTCCTGAACACCACCAGTGGGCTCGCTATGCCTGTGCCTGGTTGGAGTAGGACTTGGGATGAGCGAAGAAGGAAGGGCAGCGGATTAGACAGAGCAGGACAGGGGTGAGGCAATCGAAGGGAGCGGGACATGAAAGTTAAGGAAGCTCTCTCCCCACCGGGTTTCACAGGCACAGCCGATTCCTGAGAGGGAGCTCCTCACTTGCCTGCAGCCTAGCCCCAGCGGGGAGCATGGGCATGAACTGACTTCATTAGAGGAAAACAAGGACATCCTCCAGAGCAGCCCTGACCTTCAGGGACCAGTCTGACAAGAGCAACGAGGCTCCTGTTGAAGGAAAACAATTTCACAGAAAATCAACATCACACAAGGCCATTCTGTGTGAGATCCTACAGGATCAAGATAAAAACAAGACCATTCGGTAATCATGTCTGAATACAGACAAAACATAAACCTTGTCCAAGCCATGCAATAGCAAACATCTCTCCCGGGTCAAATGATTGACAGCTGTCCTTGACCAATTACAGCTTTAGTCTCCCTCCAGTCTGCCAAAACCTAACCATTTTCAATTTACCGATCATAGGATGACCCAACTTCCTGGCAGCATCCCACTAGAACAGCCCTTCTTTCTCGAATGCTCCCTCATAAACAGACAAACCCAAATCTAAGTCCTGTACGTCTTTCTAGCACCAAGGTACTTATAAGCTCACAGCTCCCCATGGGATGTGTTCTCCCTGCCCAGAGTGATCCAGTGGGCTGTGCAGGGCTGTTCCTGGTGGTTGTCCCTGGAGGGCACTGACTTTGGTGAGAATGCAGAACACTGAGGGGTATAATCAGGGTGGGTGATAGGACTGTGTTAGTTATGGGGTTGGGTTAGGTGGGCTCAGTTTTGAAAGCTAGACTGAAGCCATAGGAAGGTAAAAGCATCAACTATTTAGGAGCAAAGACTAGCCCAAAAGGAAATTTCGGCTTTAAAGTTGATGTGGCCATTTGCACATCGTTAACGCGGGGGGTGAGTGGCCTGGCTACAGCTGCCTTTTTTTTTTTTAAGGTTTTATTTAATGTTTTCAGAGAGAGGGGAAGAAAGGGAGGCAGAAAGGGAGAGGAACATCAATGTATGGTTGCCTTTCACCTGCCTCTAGCTGGGGACCTGGCTGGAGACCTGGCTTGCAACCCAGGCATGTGCCCTGATTGGGAATCAAGCCGGCTACCCTTTGATTCTCAGGCCCGCACTCGATCCACTGTGGGCTGCTTTTCACGGATGAGAAAACTGAAGTAGCAGCTCAGTGACTTCCCACAACTTGCACATGGACTAAGGTGGCTTTCTGGGTCTCTTGTTTTCAATACTAGCAGTAGCTACTCAGGGCCTCTTACACTCTCACCCTAAACCATATTCCATATTACTAAACAAACAAATATGTCCTGTCTTTTAAGAAAAAGGTCATCTAATACACAAATTCCGCTGAAGAATTTACTAACTAGAACAATTCCCTATATCCTTGACCTTAATTTTATCATCCACGAAGCCAGAAGGGAAGGAAACATCTTTGCCAACAGCTCAACGCTTTGTCTTGCTTTTCCAGAAACACGCGCTCCTCTCGCTCTCACGACTCTCCCAAGACGGCAGCTATGAGGCAGCTCGGGCGAGAGAGCTCCAGGGCCTCCTTCAAACCCTGGTCCTGTTGGCATTTCTTCATAATTTCTCTCCCACAGGCACTGCTGATGGCTGAGAAAACCTGACCCCCAGCAGGAATGCATTCCAGTGAATGGAATTGGTCTACATTGGACTTTTCAGCTAGACTTTCCAAAAAAGAGACCTGATTTCAAATATGTATATGACATACATATTCCGGGCCACAGAGAAAGGCTACTCAGCCTTGGAAAGGACAAGGACAGAGAGGCCTGTGTCCCAGGCTCTGAGTCAGAAACTTCTCATTTCTTGTCCCTGCAAGTCTTCGTGTTGCCATTTCTTCCTCCACCTTGTGTTATTTGTGTGTGCGTCTTTCTAGACTCTGAGATCCTAGTGGGCAGAAGGCACCCTGATTCACCTCTGTATTTGCCACTGCTCGCTACTGCCTGCGCTTGGTCCGACGGACTAAGCGTGTGTCTGAAATGCACTGAAGAAACATTTCAAAAGCAGTTTGCGTTCTCCAGTGAGTGTTTTGCTGGCTGGAAAGCTGCTGTAGGGTTACTTCTCAGCAGGGTTTGAATTTGGAGTGCCAGGGGAAGAGCTGCAGGAGTGGAAGAGAGGCGTATTTCTCTAGGATGCACTGTTATCTTTGTTTTACATTTAAATGAAACATTTGGGTCTGCATAAAATTTGGATGACACATTAAGGGCAATTTCCTCAGCGTGATTCAGGCTGCTGATTAGCGAACTGAGGCCTCCTGGAGTATTCTGATTGTGTTACAGATTGGTTAAGAGCCGTTTCCCAGCGCCGGGTGAGTTCATTTTCCCTTAGAGAACTGAAGAGCAGGGCCTTTCCGGCAGAGCAAAAGCTAACTGTCTTTTCAGAAAGTCTGGATCTGCCGAGCGGAAGCTCCTGAGAGCTCCTGACTACACAGGAAACAGAAATGTCAGCTGCCCTGCGAAGTGAAATAAATCTGACCTTTGTTCTCAGCGCCCGGGAGGGAATCCTTTGTGTTTTTCTTCT
>PVIW01012012.1:0-34348 GCA_004026585.1 Noctilio leporinus | reverse complement strand
AAAAAAAAAAAAAAAAGAGTATGAAGTTCAGGAGTTCAGGAGACTGCACCACTGACTCCCACAGGTCTTCTACCACAGAAGATCACACCATGAAGACAGATCAATCTAAGAAGAAGAAAAAAATAATGAGTCACTTAAAGTGGAGAGAAAAATAAATAACCTGCATCAAAAGGGGAAAAAAAAAAAAAAAGAATCCCCAGAAAGAATACTAAATGAAATAGAGGCAAGCAAACTATTAGACATGGATTTCAAAGTAGTGGTTATAAGGAAACTCAATGAGCTCAGCAGATCAAAGAAAACTACAAAGAACTCCAGAGAAACTATAAGGAAGTTACTGAGAACTACATGGACATTAAAAAGGATATAGAATCTATCAATAAAAGCCTGGAAGAAATAAAGAATATAACTTATGAATTGAAGAACACAGTGGAGGAATAACAAGCAGGCTAGAGGAAGCAGAGGATCAGATCAGTGAATTGGGGGACAATGTAGAAAAATATTACCAGAAAGTGCAACAACAAAAACAACAACAAAAGGCTGAAAATAAATGAAGAGGTTTAAAGAGAGCTGCAGGACAACATGAAACATAATAATATTCTTATCATAAGGATACGAGAGGGAGAAAATGAGCAAGGAATTAAAAACAAAAACAAAAAACAAAAACACCTGTTTGAAAAAGTAATGATAGAAAATTTTCCTAACTTGATGAGAGAAAAAGCTGGCAAGTCCAAGAAGAAGAGTCCCATTCAAGATGAATCAAAAGGGGCCCACTCTAAGACACATTATAATTAAAATGGCAAATTTCAAAGACAAAGAGAGAATCCTGAAGGCAGCAAGATAGAAACAGCTAATAACATACAAGGGAGCTCCAATAAGGCTGTCAGCAGATTTCTCAACAGAAACACAACAAGCCAGAAAAAAATGCCCACCCCCCAAAAAAAAATTCCATGCAATGAAAAATGCCTACAACCAAGACTACCCTACCAAGCAAGCCTCTCATTCAAAATGAAAAGTCAAATAAGGAATTTCACAGATAAAGAAGGAAAGAAGGCTAAAATAATTCATCTCCAACAAATCAGCATTGCAAAAGATGCTAAATGGTCTGCTTTAAGAAGATGAAGAAACAGAGAGAGACATACAGGAACACAGGTACAAAGGGGGAAATCACAATGAATAATTCTCTGTTAGTAATTATCTTAAATGTAAAGGGATTAAATGCTCCAATCAAAAGATATAGAGTAGCTGAATGGATAAGAACACATGACCCACATATATGCTGTCTACAAGAGACTCACCTCAGAACAAAAGATCTACACAAACAGAAAGTGAAGGGATAGAAAAAAAAATACATATTTCCAGCAAACAGACATGAAAAAACACTGGGGTAACAATGCTACATAAATAAATAAATAACCAAAAAAAAAGAAATCACAACCAATACCACAGAAATACAAAAGATTGTAAGAAATTACTACAAACAACTATATGCCAAGAAATTTGACAACCTGGGTGAAATGGACAGATTTCTGGAAACATATAATCTTCCAAAATTAAAACAAGAAGAAGCAGAAGACATGAATAACCCAATAGCAGCTAGTGAAATTAAAGCAGTAATCAAAAAATTCTCCACACATAAAAGCCCTGGACCAGATAGTTTCACAAGTAAGTTTTACCAAGCATTTAGGGAAGAGCTAACCCCTATCTTTATCAAACTATTCCAAGTAATCCAAGATAGAAGACACCCACAGTCTTTCTAGGAAACCAGTATTATTCTAATCCCAAAACCAGGTCAAGACACAACAAAGAAAGAAAACTACAAGCCAATATCACGGATAAACATAGGTGCTAAAATCCTCAACAAAATATTGATAAATCAGACTCAGCAATACATTAAAAGATCATACACCATGATCAAATGGGATTCATCCTAGGGATGCAAGAAAGGTATAATATTCACAAATCGATAAACATAATTTATCGCATAAACAAAATGAAAGAAAAAATCACATGTTCATATCAATAGATGCTGAAAAAGCATTTGATAAATACAGCACCCATTTATGATAAAAACATTCAGCAAGGTGAGAATAGAGGGAGCATACCTCTATATAATAAAGGCCATATACAAGAAACCTGCAGCCAACATCATACTCAATAGGAAAAAATTGAAAGATATACCCCTAAGATCAGGAACAAGACAAGGATGTCCACTCTCACCAGTTCTACTCAACATAGCTTTGGAAATTCTAGCTATAGTAATCAGACAAGAAGAAGTAAAAGGTATCCAAATTGGAAAAGAGGAAATAAAACTGTCATTATTTGCAGATGACACTACTGTACATAGAATACCCTATAGGTTCCACCAAAAAATTACTCAACCTAATAAGTGACCTTGGCAAAGTAGTGGGATACAAAATCAATATTCAGAAATCAAAGGCATTTTTTATACATCAGCAATGAAATATCAGAGAT
Organism: Noctilio leporinus; assembly: GCA_004026585.1. Taxonomy (NCBI): domain Eukaryota; kingdom Metazoa; phylum Chordata; class Mammalia; order Chiroptera; family Noctilionidae; genus Noctilio; species Noctilio leporinus. The sequence continues at coordinate 31,876 of PVIW01012012.1, read as the reverse complement.
AGAAAATGGAAAAAATCACATTTACTATAGCAAGAAATATAGAGAACTTAGGAACAAACTTAACCAAGGAGGTAAAAGACCTGTACTCAGAAAACTACAGAACACTGAAGAAAGAAGTTAAGGAAGATACAAATAAATAAAAGCATATACCATGTTCATGGATGAGAAGAATGAACATCATTAAAATGTCCATACTACCCAAAGCAATTCATAGATTCAAAGTAATCTCTATTAAAGTACAGATGACATATTTCACAGACTTAGAAAGAATACTCCAAAAAGTTATATGGAGCCAAAACTGACCACAAATAGCCTCAGCAATCTTGAAAAAGAAGAACAAAGTGGGAGGAATCACAATACCAGATATCAAACTATACTATAAGGCCACTGTAATCAAAACAGTTTGGTGCTGGCATAAGAATTGACATATAGATCAATAAAACACAATAGGGAGGTCAGAAATAAACACATGCCTCTGTCATCAATTAAGAGTTGAAAAAAGGTCAGGAGCATAAAATACAGTAAAAATAGCCTCTTCAACAAATGTTGTTGGAAGAAATGGACAGGGGCATGAAATTAGACCACCAATTTACATTATACATCAGAATAAACTCAAGATGGATAAAAGACTTGAATGTAAGCTGTGACACCATATAGAAGAAAATACAGGCAGTAGAACTTCAGATTTTTCATACAGCATTATTTTCACCCATAAATCTTCTAGGGTAAGGGAAATAAAGGAAAAGATAAACAAATGGTACTACATCAAGCTAAGAAATTTCTGCTCAGTGGAAGAAAATATCAGCAAGATGAGAAGGAAACTAACATATGGGAAAACATATTTGCCAGTGATACTTCAGACAAGGGTTAGATCTCCAAAAAATATAAAGAACTTATATGACTCAACAACAGGAAGACAGACAATCCAATTAAAAGTTGGCATAAAACCTGAACAGATGCTTCTTCAAGGAGGATGCACAAAGGCCCCATTGGCATATGAAAGGGTGTTCAACATCACTAACCATCATTGAAATGCAAATTAAAACCACAATGAGATACCACCTCCCACAGGTCAGAATGGCCATCATTAGCAAATCAACAAACAGCAAGTGCTGGTGCACTGTTGGTGGTATTGCAGACTGGTACAGCCACTGTGGAAAACAGTATTGAATTTCCTCAAAAAACTAAAAATGGAATTGCCTTTTGATGCAGCGATTCCACTGCTGGGATTATACCTGAAGAACCCTGAAACACCAATTCAGAAGAACCTATGCACCCTTATGTTCATAGTAGCACTATTTATAATAGCCAAGTGCTGGAAATAGCCTAAGTGCCCACCAATGGATGAGTGGATCAAAAATCTCTGATACAAACCTTGGCTGGTGGCACAGTGGATAAGGCATCAGCCTGAGAACTCAAAGGTCGCTGGTTCGATTCCCAGCCAGGGCAACATAACCTGGTAGCAAACCAAGTCTCTAGCTAGGTTCATAGCTGGAGGCAGGTGAAAGGCAACCACACATTGCCATCCCTCTTTGCCTCTCTCCCTTCCCCTCTCTCTGAAAATAATAAATAAAATATTTTTTTGAATCTCTGATATATTTACACACTGTAATAATACGCGGCAGAAATAAAGAAAGAATTCCTACCTTTCCCAACAGCTTGAATGGCACTGGAAAGTTTTATGCTTAATAAACCGAGCCAGGCAGTGAAAGACAGATACTATATGATCTCACCTAATACAGGAACATAATGAACAAAACAAACGAATGAGCAAAATAGAACTAGAGGCATGGAAATAAAGGGCACACTAACAATGACCAGAAGAGAGGGGGGACAGGAAGAAGGGGGATGGAAAGGGTAGGGGCTATTCAAGAAACTGTTATAAATGACCCATGGACATGGACAACAGGATGGAGATTGGCTGTGGGAGAAGCAGGGGTCAGTGGGATAGGGGAAAACAACCAGGACAAAATGGAACAAGTGTAATAGAATAACATTTTTTTTCAAAGAAAGTAAATAAATAAAAGGAAAAGAAAGACAAAGAAGGTTTTTCTCTTTCTGATGTGACCCAAGTTTTGAATAGCCATTGGAATTAGGCAAAAGACACCTTTACCCCCTTCCAGGTACAGACTCAACAAAATTTTTAAAAATTCAGATGCCAAATGGATCTATATCTTTCTTGAGTCATTTAATGGTTCTTAAAAACCAACAGTACTTTGGAATTTGCATTATAATCACCTTTTAAGTAGCTATAGTACATCTTCAATTGCCAGTCATTAGATTTTTCACGTACTCTGGTTTGTTCATGGTGAAAATTACGTTAATTTTATACTAATAGTAGAAATAGCATATGAATACTTTCTTTGAATCTATTCTCTTTCAAAAGTGTTCGTTTCATTTTTTTCTATTCATATCTATTCTTTCAACTCTGGGGAAGATGTTTTTGGTGGCAATAAAAATAACAGAATAGGAAAAAATAAATCTCCAAGAAGAAGCTTTTAATTGCTGAGAAATTATTTGAGAACAACCATTCCATTTCTGACATCCTAAAGTCCTAGTACACACAATTGCAAAAAAGTTTAACAGGAAAAAAGTAGAGAACCACACTATCATTAAACTATACCATCTATCAGTTCCCTCAGTGCTTTAAAATCATTTAGTATTGAGCTAGATTCATTGAGAATATCTATATATTTTTTATTCCCCTTATAAACTTATCCTGGGTAGATTTACAATTTTCTTTCTTCTGTTTTTTAACAGGTAAATCCCATGAAAGGATATTAATCACATATATATGTTATTGTTAACTTTACAACAAATTAACATTTGGTAAATATCTTTCTTATTTATGACAATGTGTTAAAGAACACCTGAATTCATATCAATAGTAACCATCCTTTCTGATTGGAAAATAGGAAAGAAAATTTTACAGTTTCCCCAGTCTGGTGGTGCTGCCTGCCAAAAAAACTTTCAAATAATATTCTTATTATATACCTTCAATAAGTCCTTGTTGGAATCAAATTCAAAAGAATGACTCATTTCAATCCTTGGAATATACCTTAAAATATTATAAAAAGCCTAGCTACAGACTGAAAAAGGTAAAGGAGGTTTCACTCTATCTGTTAGGCATTCATAAACTTTTATTGACATTTGGTAAAAATAGTTACTGATGATTGTGTTCCTTCCATTTTTCCCTGAAAAGATAAGATTTAGGAGGTCCTAAACTTGCTGACCTTCTTAATCCAATTCAAGGTAATCTCTTTAATATGGTTTTTACATAAGATGCAGTATTTCCCCAAAATATGTTCTAAGAATGTATTTATATAAGATTAGCCTTAAAAAACATTTTGGTTAATAAGATTAGATTGCAGAATAGTACAAGATATACAATTTGGTATTTATAAAGCTCTACAATGTAAAAGCCACCCACTGGCCCTGGCTGGTGGCACAGTGGATAGGGTGCTGGCCTGCAAACCCAAAGGTTGCTGGTTCAGTTCCCCAGCTAGGGCATATAGCCAGGTTGCAAGCCAGGTCTATGGCTGGAGGCAGGGGAAAGGCAACCACACATTGATGTTTCTCTCCCTCCCTTCCTCTCTCCTAGAAATAATAAATAAAATCTTTAAAAAAAAAAGTCAACCACCCAAACAAACAAAAGCTATTTTTTGTTTGACTCAATGTTTTCCAAAACTGTCTAACCAAGAAATCTTCCCTTTTTCAAGAACCATATATTAGCACATGTAGTATCTGTGTTTTATGCACTGTGTACAGGAACTTTTGAAGTGTAGCATTAGGAAATGAGAACAAACAATGGATCAAGGGAGAAAAGAAGGAAAGAAGAAAGGTGGGGAGGAAGAAAGGAGGTAGAGAAGGGGAGGTAGAAAGGATACATATCATGCAAGGTCTCCTGGACCATGAAGAAAATTTGGGGCTTCTAAATAAAATGAGAAATCATTGAGAATTTTAAGCAGGAACATTTACATTATTCTATTGTTTAAGAGGTGAATTCTGGCTTGGATTGTGGTAAGAGTAGAAGGGGTGGGGACATTGGAATACCACATAAGTCTCCAGAAGAGAGATGATAGTGGCACTGAAGATAAAGAAAGCAAACAAATTCTAGATATATTTTTAAATGTTTGTATTCAGGCATCGGCCTGTGAACCCAAAAGTTGCTGGTTTGATTCCCAGCCAGGGCACAATAACCAGGTTGCAAGCCAGGTCTCCAGCCAGGTCCCTAGCTGGAGGCAGGTGAAAGGCAACCATACATTGATGTCTCTCTCCCTCTTTGCTTCTCTCCCTTCCTAACTCTCTAAAAAATAATAAATAAAATCTTTTAAAAAGATGTTTGTATTCAAAGGTATAATACTGTTTTAATAGTGCTGTATTTCTTTGTTATTTGTCAACACATGCAAAGCATTTAGAACAGTGTTTGACAGAGAATAAACATCAATTCATGGGAGCTCTTTTGCATGAATATTAAGTTCTAAACTCAGTGTGAGCTCACTGAGTTAATGTCTTTCCTTAACCATTGCCCCCTCTCTTCTTCAAGATCAGTTATTTCCTCTGTACTACATCCTGCTAGTGTGTATACCTCCCTATATTATCACCATATCATACTATATTTTAATTTATTTTGTCTGCATCCCCCAGTGTAATATAACTTCTTTAAGATAAACAATAAGATGCCTTCTTCATCTCCATATTCTTAGTGCTTAATATTTAGTAACTATTTATTAAATATGAATTTAAAAAACCAATGGAATGCAAAACATTATATCAACCAATAGTGCTATCCACTTATTACATACTCTTAAGTACATTTGAGTGAACAGAATAAATGAATTTATAAAAAGATAAAGGCAAAAAAATGTAAGAGTTTTGAATCTTAGACAACCTCAGAGCAATAGCCAAGAAGTGAGTATGAAAGCTCTGGACTAGGTTTGAGGAGAACTAAATCTATTTCCTGCTTTACAGTACAGATCATTTGCTTGTGGTCTAACCTTAACATTTTATCTTTAATTTCTTCATTTGCTGAAGAGGCATATCTATATTCCCCTGCCTACATGTAAAAGAGCAATTATAACGAGTGTGATAACATCTGGGAGACTGCTTTGACACCTATAAATTACCCTACAGATTCCAAAAAGTATTATTTCTTAAAAATAGTTGAGAAATGCAGATTAACCTGAGTTCCTTCTAATTATTCAATTTCTGTAGCCAGAATGATGAATATTTGGAAACTATCCTGCTTGATGTGCTTAGTGTTGTCCTTCACCACTGTCCAAGTTCCATGCTCTAAGTTAGTCATCATCAAAATATTATTTAGGGAACATTTACTCTAGAAAACACTTCTACAAATTTTATCTGCATTTACTAATACATTCTTCACAATAACCCTATGAAGTGCATACTACTATCATCTCTGTTTTAGAGATAAGAAGAATGAGGTATAGTGAGTTTATGTCACTTGCCCAAAATAAACAAATAAATAAATAATAAGTGATAGGTGTGGACTTTGTATTCATGTTGTCTGATTTCAGAGTCTGCACCTTAAATGCCACATTCTCTTGCCCTTCCTAATAGAGCACCCACCAACCTGGAGTATGGTGAAGCATGGGGTAATCTTTCTAACAGCCTTCATCTGCTCCTCCAGCTGCAGCCTTCATGCACAGTATTCAGTGCTGTGTCATATGGAAGCTGTAGGAGTTTGGCTAATTTCCATCATTGGTTGTTCTGCACTTCAGTGAGTTCATGTTTGTGATTATAATTTCCACTTTAACTTAACCAAAAGCATTCTGAATTTTAAGGAGCAAAAAGAGATTAATTTTGTCCTTTTAATTTCCTATAAGGTCCAACCATTATTCCACTTGGTTAGTAATATTCAAATGCGATGGAAAATTAACAAAGTCTAGAATAAAGTAAATCTGTGAGCACTCTTAACCTAAGACACACTTAGGAGGAAGGATCTGTGTTGTTATTGGAAACTAGCAATAGCTTCATCCAGATGCTGTGAAGGTTTATTTTCTCCATGGGACTGTCACTGGACTTAAATTCCCCCCATTATTCCTCAAAATCCTTCTTGAGAAAAGGTCTAATATAGTGAATGGAGGCATTATTCAATTCAACATTTATGAAGTGCCTAACATTTTATATATATTTTATATATCGCTGCAATTCTGTTTATTTCTTCAGCATAATGAGGTTGTCCTACATACACAGGCCATTGTGTTAGGAAATAGGTATGAAACAGTGAGCAATACAGATAGAGCCCCTTCTTCCTTCTTAGATCTTAGAGTAAGAGAGAAAAATGTAAACTAAACCCCGAATTAATACATAATTAACCTGGGGAAAGTGTCATACACAGAAAGTGTCATTGCACAGAAAGCAATGAAAAAATGTAACAGGAGAACCCTAACCTAGATGGCAGGTCAAGGAAATTGCCCAGGGGAGGCAGATTATATGTCTTTATATTGCAGTTTTCTAACAGACTTAACAGGAGGTCTGTCCCAAAAAGTATTGAGCCAATGTCAGTATAATTAAAAGTTTGCTTGGCTGATATTTTCAGGACAGACCTCATATACTTAACAATACACAATACACTTTGATAAATTTTTATTTAGATAAGGAAGGGGAGGTTTCAGAAATATGAATTGTATTGAGCCCCAGAGAAGCAAGGTGTTGGAATAAGTAAGCAGGCCACAGGCAGCATCAGAATATGGGGCAGTTTGGGTCAGAAAATGAGGAGGCAGTTAGGTAGTTTGCCTATATCTGAAGTAGGCCAGCACTTGTAACTATTGGCCCTACCTCAAGTGACTTGCCTAATATTACAGGCAACCTGAGGTATGACTCATAGAGATAAAGTTGACAAATCTAAGGAGTGATAAAAACCTGACTGAAAGTACTGGTCATAAAGATATACTGGATCTGACTTTTCTTCTAATACATTTATTTAACACTTGTCTATATTGAGTTCATCTGTCATATTTCTGCATTTTTAGAGTCAGTATTGATTTTAATGGCATCTTACAATGCACATAATAAACATTAATTTCTTTACTCATTAAAAACAAGATATATTGGCTAATGTCCCAGGATTGTATAGATTCCAAAAGAAGATAAGATTCCACAGTATTCTTTAAAACACAGACCAGCTGACATTAGTCCAAATCTTATAGGCCAGGATGTGAGGTAAGTAAACTAGGGGCTCACAATGCATAAAAATTTCTACCACACTGCCCTAATAAAAGCACCATGATAAATTTTATGATGGATTTTAAGTACCTTATAGTATTAAAATCTCTAAATTAAGAAGAGCATTGCCCTTCTTTTATGGTCTACTCATAGAGAAGCATGCAACAGATATGACATCACAAAGGTACTAATACAGGTTTTTTGCCTTTTCTGAGTATAAATTATGAGTCTTGAAAGTATAATAGAAGTTTGTAGGTCCTGCTTCATTTTCTTCATTGAACATCCCTTAATTCCACCAGTGCCTCCTGCTTCTTCAATCACACCACCTCATGCCCTGTCATTTCCCCTACAGAAACCACAGGATTATCTTTTGTCTAGTTCTGAATTTTCTAGGAAGAATAATGTAAATAAAGTTGCTTAAATGAACAAACCCTACTTATAATGACAAACTTGAAATTTCTCCATTATGAATATGGAGAATTTGGCAACACAAGTGACATGGAATAGGGTTGCCTCAAACTATTCTCTGAGAGAAATATGTAAAGATCTCTGATAACTGTTAAACTATGTGAATGTGTTTTTATTCACCATTGCCAAGAAAATGTTCAGTACACATACAAGAATATAGTTCTAAAAAATCACTCAGCCTAAGATGTAAAGCAATAGACATTAAAAATATCAATGTAAAGGATATATCTGTATTTTTCCTAGGACTCAGCTTAAGCCTTAATTATAGCACACATGAAATACCTTGAGAAATAAGTATGACTTCCACATGATTTTCTTAGTCCAGCCTTCTATAACAGAAAACCATAAACCAGGTGATTAATAAATAACAAAAAAAAAATGTATTTCTAAGTGTTTTGTAGGCTAGGAAGTCCAAAATCAAGATCAACACATTTGCATCCTGGTTCGTAGATGGGTATCTTACCACTTTCTCCTCATCTAACAGAAGTACAAAGAGAGCTCCCTGAAGTCTCTTTTATAAGGCCTTAAATCTCTTTCCTGAGGTCTCTATTCTCAGGAACTAATCTCACAAAAGCCCCACCTGATAATACACAACATTGGGAATTAGGACTGTTAACATATGAATTTTGAGGGATACAAACATATAGTCCATAGCAATGTAAAACACAAGAAGCACATTCCCTGATTAACCTCTCTTAAGCAGGTAAATTTAATTAAATAATAAAGTAGGAATCATGTACTGGTAATTAAAGAAATTCTGCATCATGATCCATGTTGCATTCTGGGGACAGAATAAAAACTTAAGTAAGTCATCAATGCTTTAAAATGAAGTTGACATTTTCTTAGTGTCCATGTCCTTGAAATAAAAACTGATAGATATAGGAAAGTAGCAACACTTGCTTCCTTTCCAAAACCTTTTTTTTTTTTTTTACACACAATTCTTCCCACCACCCAACCCCAAACAAACAAACAACAACAACAACAACAACAAAAAACCCCAGAAATTTATGTTCTGTCCTCTGTTTTGAGTAAATTTTGTATGTCTAGGCAATACAGCCTCTTCAAAATCTGGTCTATAATCTTCATGCCAGCATTTGGTCTGCTTGCTTACTTCTTAACGCACCTTGAATTTTTCTTCCTCCATACATTAGCTTCTGCCACACCCCCATGCTTTGACTCCTCTATAATTCATTCACCAAAATACTCATCTCTTTCAAGTCTGGCTCAAATAACACCCCCTCCTTAAATCTATCCTCCTATGCTAGCTAGAACCAACATGACTTCTTACCTAACACAGTCATTCAACACTTAGCAAACACTACCTTATACTGCTAATTATTTGTGATATGAGGAGAAGGAACATGGTATATTTAGAATCAAAGAACTTTAGGTCTGGAAAGAACTTACAGTAAATTAGCTCAATTCTCTCATTACCCAGGTGAACAGAGAGATAAAGTGAAGCCACTGACCTACATTAGTTGTTGGAAAAGTCAGAACTAGACTCAGTAGTCCACCTTTAGTTCAATAAACTTCCCAATATACCATGCATTTTTAATTAAAATAAACAAACAAGCAAAACAGAACCAGATACATGAATACAAGGAACAGACTGTCGGTGGACAGAGGGGAGAGGGTGAGAAGGCAGGGGAGAAGGAGGCAAAGAAGGGGAACAGTTTAGTTTAGGGAACTAGCATGCAAGACCCATGGACATGGCCAACAAGTGGGATTGACTTTGGTGGGAGGGAATGGGTGGGTGGGGAATGACAGAGAAGGAGGGGAATGGGATGAATTAACACAACAACAATAAAATTAAATTTAAAATAATTTACAAGTAATAATTTTATGTTAAGATTTACTAATATGTTGTATATACATTATTTTATAATTAATCCAAAAGTTGCATTAATTTTTTAAGTTGTCATAATTACACAATAGAGTTAAATGTTCAATTAAACTTTGTTTAACCTGATAAAATGAGCTTTCATTTAACAAGTGAGAGCAGTGAGAAAAGAATGGGTCCAAGATTGATGAGGAAGACATATCTCTCGGTATTGAAATTTTGTTGTAAATATTGTACAATTTAGGTAATCCCTACAGAGACTTGGAAATTAGCCATTCTTTTGGAAGACTCATCTCCTTCTCATCTTCTTGAAAGTTGGTGATTTGAATTCATAGATAAATAGATCAGTGCACGTTGGTTTAATTCTTGTGAGCCAGGCTTTCATCTGTTGGACCGGAATGCCCCACTATTTCTAGGAACTGTGTTTGGAACAAAAGACTTCCTGGTGATACATCTACAATGAGTCATTCTTGTTAGATGAAGGGAAAATTTTGCAATGGTTTTTCCCATTCAGATGATGACTTCCCTGGCAGAGGCAATTAAGATCCTGGGAGTGGGTTCAATTGCATGCCAACTTATGGAGCCAGATCACAGGGTTTCTTCATAAAATTTATGGTTGGACATATCCTCTTGGACAAAATGATTTATTGATTAAGAATGCCAAAATCTATCAATTGAGGGATGTCCCTGAGTCTCCCTTTATTTTAATGCTTTTATTTTGGGGGGTGGGGTGTTCATTTACTTTTGGACCCTAAGGCTTTTTCATCCTACCTTCTTCCAAGGAAAGTTCTCTTTAATGTTTGCATCATGAAAATGTCCATCCTCAAGAATACCTCCTGAGTTGACCAAACTCTTTTGAAGAGTATATAGGCCTGTCAGTTCCATTCTTGCTTTCATCTGATTATTTAATATTACCTCAAGCATCAGAGAATTTTTTTTCTTGATTGCTTGATTTTCAAAAATTGTTATCCATTGTATCTGGTGTTTTCTAGGTCAACTTCTACAAGGGGGATCCCAAAACCTAAGAATTATCTTCTGGAAGGCTGGCCCCATGCAATACAGGCTTCCCCCATTAGGTGAATGTTCTAGGAATTCAGCTGTATAAGTGTACCAGCTGGCGTTGATTTAAAAGACTGTGTTTGGCTTCAGTGAATTTTTTTGAAGACCTTTTTTAATATGTTTGCCCATTTCATGATGGGTAATTTATGAGCCTACCTGTTCACAATGCACTGAATGTTCATTTTAGTTTTTGACTAAAAATGGCATGGCCCCCATTCCCACCCTCCCTATTCACCCAATTTCCCCCTGAGCAACTTTTTGGTTTGTTTCTGGCAACTAGTTTTTGTCTCCCAGGATGAAAATAGGGAAAAATTTTGCTGATATGGAGGAGGTGAAACAAAAAAGGCCAAATACACTAAAAGCTATCAAAATTGATGAGTTCAAAACTCTTTTGAGAAGTGGAAAAACATCTTGATAGGTGTATTGCATCAAATGGAGAGTAGTTTGGAGGTGACTAAAGTTTAAACATGTAAGGGTAAATCGACATTTTTTATAAATAAGCTCCAGGGGATTTTTTGGACCCACCCTTATATGTTCTGAAAAGGACAATGTCTACTCTACAATTTATATTGAAATAACAGATGATGCTTAGTAAGCAGACAATGCCTCATATACAAAATCACTCCAGATGTATCAGGCCAGGAGTTTCGTCCAGTTAAGTGACAGCTCATAAAATGTAGCTCGATAGACAGAGTTGTATTAAATATATATATATCTGAAGAGTCACATGCTATAAAGATAAAAACGATGAAACTGTTGTAACATTATGGCTAGAGAAAGAACATTTTGAGTGACTAAATAAAAAAACTAATTCTGGTTATTCACTGCACCTGATCATGTAGTTTTCTTAATACCTTTGTAACTCAACCACATCAAAAATATTATTTTAGCCCTGGTTGGCATGGCTTAGTGGATTGGCACCAGCCTGAGAACCCAAAGTTCACTGGTTCAATTCCCCAGTCAAGACACATAACCAGGTTGCAAGCCAGGTCTCCAGCCAGGTTTTTATCTGGAGGCAGGTGAAATGCAACCACACATTGATGCTCCTCCCTTTTTCCTCCTCCCAATCTGCCCTCCTCTCTCTGAAAATAATGAGTAAAATATTTTCCAAATATATTATTCTAATATCTCATACATATTTTATTTTTATATTTGGTGTTTTATTTGTAACAGTGGCTATCACCATGTCAACAGGTGTATATTCAGAATCAGACTTCAGGTCTCACCAGGGCAGACATGGCAGTTAGACTCAATGGATTTTAAGATTCTTTCCAACATTAAATACCATGGTTCCATTGAACAGTTTTCTATGGTATCCAGATGAGTATCTTCCACATATTTAGGTCAGATAATAAGTGTTCTTATGTGATGACAGATATCAAAATCCATAAAAATCCCTGGCTGGTGGCACAGTGGATAAGGTGCCAGCCTGTGAACCCAAAGGTCGCTGGTTCAATTCCCAGGCCAGGGCACATAACCAGGTTGCAATCCAGATCTCCAACCAGGTCCATAGCTGGAGGCAGGTGAAAGGCAACCATACATTGATGTCTCCCTCTCTGCCTCCTTCCCTTTCCCTCCCTTTAAAAATAATAAATAAAATGTTAATAAATAAATAAATAATTTTAATCCATACAAAATGTTATTCAAAAGTTGATTCAAACATTGGCTGAAAAGTCTTAAGTTCAGAATGTATTTATTTTATAAATATCAAATTTTTACTGATTACCTTGACCAATACCATTAATTGGAAATGCAAGTATGTGATGGAATGAAAAATTGTGTTGTACTCTTTTTATTACTTTTTATCCAACGTAGTTTGAAAGAGTGAACCTGACCTAAAGTGGGCATGCTTCAGCCATATGTGTCCATTTCAGACAACTCACAAAATCTCCCCTATGATTCCCTTTCCAGAATTTGTTCATCTCTGCCAAGAAGCTTGTGAAGAAAAAGCTTGAGTGCTCTCCAGCCCATACAGTAAGAAATCATATTCCAGCTTTTACATGTATAAATAGATCACTAATTGTTTTCAGGTTTTTCTTGTTTTCACAATTGCTCAAGCATGGATTTTGCTGTCTGCACATCTTTAAGAAGTCATCTTTTATACTACACAAACAGTATGGTTTTCTTTACCTGCTCTAGCTGCCAGCAAATGTCACAGGAATACAAGAGAACTGAAAAGAAAGAAGGCCCCTCGTGCTCTGGTTTCAGCAAGGACCAACATTTCACATAATCTCAAGATCTGAATTAAAATTTAGTGGAGTGGCAGTGCCAAAAAGTCCCTCTTAGGAGGGGACTTTCTAGGAGGGACTTAGTACTGAAAAGGTTTTTGTAAGTGGAGGTTAATTGATTTGTCTTGAAGCTGCATTGAAGCAAGCACACTTGATTTCACTTAGATTGCTTAGTGTGCACATTTTTTAGGGGTAAATTGGAGGGGGATGTTCATGGAAATTTATAATGGGGTCAAAATCTCTCTCCCCTAAGTGGTATACATTGGCAATGCCACTGCTGAAGCCTCAGAAGTACAATTACTCAAGTCTTGTGTTTATTTAATAAATAAGAGCCAGGTCAAGTCTATTGCCCACCCACACTGTTCTGCAATTTCATACTTCCTTGTGAAATGACTTGGAGGTTCAAGCTGGATCCTGCCTTAACTCTGATGCCAGACAATAATACTTCCTGTACAAACCTCATACAGAGTGCAGAGCAAAGCTGCTCTGAACAGTTAACGCATAGGACAAAACAAAAGTAACTCTGTATTTTGTTTTGATAGATGATTAGTTTCTAGCAACCGCCTTCTTTGGTGAATCATCTTTTAGAACATCATTTTCTTCTGAGATAACTTTTTTCCAATAATTTTTTTAAACCTAAGGGTATAAACTATATACAATGAGGTTTTTGTTTTGTTTTGTTTGTTTTCTGGTTTTTTTTGTTTTGTTTTGTTTTGTTTTTTGCCAAAACATTTAAGAAGCTCAGCTTATTGCTGATTTCTCCTTGCTTGTCATGGACCAAGTTTTCTCTATAAATATATTTTTTATTTGGACTCAATTACACTAATATCTGCTTCTCTGTAATGGAAAGGAGTTAGTCTTCTGTGAACTGCAACTTGTTTTGATAGCTGGTAACTTTGAACTGAAGGGGCATTACTGTTATCAAAATAGCAACTGCTTTTCTTGGAAGTAGAAACTGATGTGGTCTCTTTTTCCCAGTTTTTTTTTTTCTGCCTGAGGTTGTATTCCTTGACAACAGACACACTCTCCAGGCTTTATGGAGCCCTCTCTCTTTCAGATTTCATCAGCTAGCTATAGAAAGATCAGAGTATTGGTCAGGGTCCTTCCTCAGGACAGTCCAGGGAATCAAAAGGCCATAAATTCAACCAGGATAGTGCTATTTAGAACAAGCTTAAGTCCTAATTTTGGGATGAAAATATCTGAATTTCAGCTCCAGTACAATTTTTTTAAATTTAATTTTATTGTTGTTCTATTGCATCCATCCCCTTTTTCCTCCCCTCTTCCCTCTTCCCCACCCACCCACTCCCCACCAAAGTACAATTTTTTTTGAAGTTTTTTGTTTTGTTTTTGTTTTTAGACAGGATGAAGAGAAAAGGCTAACATATACTTTCAACTTGAACCATGTGGAAGAACATTAAGTTCTTTTCATTTAATTGGGGGAAAATGTCTGCAAAAATACTTAACTGAGTAGGTTAAAAAAAAAACAAAAATTCAACTGTTTTACTTCTGTGAGACTTTTGACATGTTTGTATTCTAGGTTTTCTTGTATTGGTATCAAAATTAGGTCAGACATCATTACATTAATCTATCAAACTCTAATGCAGAATTGGTCCCATTGATCCTTATATCTTCCACTAAATAAAGAAAAGAAAAAGATCCCAAATTGAGTTGCCATACCATGGTTGGCACTGCAACTGTCACAGTAATAATGTGGTCCTCTGCTGTGGAGAACACGATGTTAATCGCAGTCAACTCCAAGCACATGTTAACAACCTTATCATCCTGTGATGCTCATACTAGCCTATTGAAAGAGGGTGGTTTGTGAAGATGTTAATGCTATACTGACCAGGTGTATTTATTTATTTCTCCTAAAGTTATTATAAAATTGCATTAAAGAAATAAAAAGTATATAAAGTCAAAAGGATGAAACATGTAGGAGACCTCAGTGGATGAAACATTTCTACCCAGTTTTAAAAGGTGAAAAGTTTGGAAGAATGATTAGTGAGTTAGCTGGGTGAGGGAGCTAGAAATGAAAGTACAGGTATATGTACCTTAGAATATCCAAGAAAGTCAAGCCAAATCACAATGAAGAAACCCCAGGAAGCTTGTGGGCACTAGATTTGGTAGAAGGGGATGAGGTTCAGGGCTGAGAAGTAAAGAAATAGAAGTCAACATGGAAAAAGAATTGTCCATATGGCCAGAAAACTAACACCCTCCTCACAATTTCCAAGAGACCAAGTTTATTCTCTTGTAGAGATGCCACTTTAGAGCATCAGAGGACTTCAGTGAGATAAGAGACAGAAAATTATTATACATATATCCACACAATGAAGACTTCTCTTGAAAAAGAAATGGCACTTGTATGGTAGATAGCCATGATTAATCAATCTTTACTACATTTTAAATGTATAAATGCTTTTCTTAATCCAGTCCTTTTCCTACAACCTGTTTGCTATTTCTATTATGTGAGCAACAAGTTTAAAGTTGATAATAAAATAGTATTTGATACAGACTGCATGTATCGCCTTAAGTTTTCAACATTTTGAAAAGTGAAAACATACCAAAATTAGAGTTTACAAAAGATTCTAAACATTTAATAATTTCTTTCTTGGCAAAGCCTCAAACTTATTTATTTCAGGCAATGGCTACTGTTTTCTCTATACTTTAAGCAACTCTGTCTTGTTTGCTTATGTAACAGGTTTGAAACAAGTGAGGGTTTAAAGAAAAATGTGCCCATATACTGTAACATCACAGAAAAAAAAATACTCATTGCATTTTGTTACATATATATTTGTGTATTTGTCTATATTTAGTCTGCCCCATGAGCTCCATCTATGAAAGAACTATTTCTTAATTATATCTATAGTTGGAATATAGCAGGCAATCAATATGTGCTAAATTTGAATAACTAATAACCACTTTGCTTTAGAATTTAGTTTATAAAACATGTTACTGCAGAGGATATATATGGTCATGGGTTGCACACAAATGTAGCTCAGGAAAAAACTGAGGAGCAATTCATTACTTCTTCATCAAAGATTACACATAAAATACAACCAGCTCTTGGAATGAAACTACTCCATCACAAGGCTAGTGTAAATTGCCCAAGAGCTCAGCAATATCTAAAGTAAGACCTTTAAAAACAGAATATTCAGGGGTTCCAGCAAGATGGTGGAGGAGTACATGGAGCTACACTAATCTTTTCCAGGTCACATCTGGAATCACTTTTTTGGAGAAAAAGTCAGCTGGAATTACCAACAGAACACTGGCTGGAAAGAAGTCCTATAACCATAGACAGAACAGAGAGGCCACTTCATCACAGCATGACTGCTAAGAATCCTGGAAATGCGAGAGGGCTGGCTGGACTCCTACTGGAGGCAGAAGCCGAAGGGACAGAGCGGGGGGGGCTCCACCTGAGGAGGGTGGGTTCTGGTTCCCCAGCTGGGTGTCCCAGCTACAGCAACACAGTGAAGAGTAGAGCATCATCCAGCTGAGAAGGGCAAAAAGCCATGGAGTTTACTAGCCTGAGTGCTGGTGACAGAGAACTGCTAACGTGACCAAAACAAAAACACATTGGCACTCACCTACCCTGGGCTCCAGCTGAGGGAGGTCAGAGGAGGACTGGAGACTTGGGGAGAGTTTGCAGTGGCGGCTTGAAGGACAGAAGTGGGGAAGCAGCTGTGGGGATCCCAGGGCTACTCATCCCCCACACCACTGGCTGCCTGCCCTGAGCCAAGTGGTTTTGGTAGGAGGATCCTCATAGACCTGACCACTGGAAGCAATCTGCCCTGCCCAGCAGTGCCTGAGCCTAACGCCTGATCACAATTCTTTGCTTTACATCTAACTAAACCTCTCCTGCCCTGACCTGTCTGAGCATAGATACAATAGCACCTGAAGAGGTATTTCTTGCCCAGCAGTGCCTGCCCTGGTGACTGACTACAGACTTTCTGACTTACAGCTGGGTCAGTCAGCCCCACACAGTGGCAGGTGAGCCTGGTGGCCAATGGTGGATTCTTCGGTTCACAATTCAGTTGGTTTGTCCCGCCCACTGGTCTCTGGGTCTGGCGGCTGATCACAAACTCCTTGGATTACAATTGAATCCTTTAGTATAGCCCAGTGGGCACGTAGCCTGGCAGCTGACCACAGATTCATTGGATTACAATAGAATCTTTTAGTCAAGCCCAGCGCCACCTGAGCCTGGTGCCTAATCACAGAATCACTGGATTACAGAATAAATGCCCTTAAGAATAAATGTACCTTACTGTCTACCCCAGTAGCTCCAGAGCCTGGTGGCCAATCACAGATTCATTGGCTAACAATTGGATCTTGCTGCCTAGCCCAGTGGCACCTGAACCTGGCAGCTGATCACAGATTCATTGATTTACATCTGAATCTATCCCACCAGGCTGCACCTGAGCTGGTGGCAAATCCATTGGATTACAATTGAACCTCTCTGTCCAACCCAGCAAGACCTGAGTTTGGTAGGTGAGCCATTGATTTACAACTGAATTCGTCTGCCCACCCTGCCCCCGCAAGCAGCATCTGAGCTTGTGATGAATCACAGATTGATAGTATTACAACTAAATCAATCCTTCCAGCCTAGCAGTTCCTTAGCCTAGCAGCTGATCACAATCTGGTCAGATTACAATGAAACCTAAAAATGGGGAGAATAAGCAACAGTCTATCACCAAAAGGAAAGGAGGAATCCCCAGAGAGATCACTAAATGAAACAAAGACAAAGAAAACTATCAGACATGGAATTCAAAATAATGATGATAGAGAAGCTCAAAGAGCTCAGCCAGCTCAAAGATAACTACAAACAACTCCAGGGGAACTACGAAGAACTTCAGGGAAGATACAAGGAACTCACTGAGAACTACACCAGCATTAAAAGGAAATAGAAACTATCAGTAAGAGCCAGTAGGAAATGAATAATTCAATTTCTGACATGATGACTACAGTAGAAGAAAACAACAGTAGACTAGAGGAAGCAGAAAATCAGATCAGCGAGCTGGAGGACAACATAGAAAACTATTCCAAGATAGTGCAATAGAATGAAAAAGGCTGAACAAGAATGAAGAGGATTTAAGAGAGCTGCAGGACAATATGAAATGCAATAATATCTGTATCATAAGCATACCAGAATGAGAAGATAAACAAGGAACGGAAAACCTGTTCAAAAAAGTAATGATAGAAAATTTCCCTAATATGATAAGTGAAAATATTACCCAAGTTTAGGAAGCACAGAAGAGCCCAATGAGGATGAATCCAAACAGACCCACTCCAAGAAACATTATAATAAAAACAGAAAATTTCAAAGACAAAGAGAGAATCCTAATAGCACCAAGAGAGAAACAGAGCAAATATCATATAAGGGGGCTGCAATAAGGTTATCAAATGATTATTCAACAGAAACAATACAAGCCAGAAGAGAATGGCAAAAAATATTCAAAGTAATGGGGAACAAAGGCCTGCAACCAAGAATGCTCTAACCAGCAAGGCTCTCATTCTAAATAAAAGGAGAAATAAACAGTTTCACATACAAAAGAAGACTAAAAGAATACATTTCTACCAAACCAATATTGCAAGAAATGCTAAATGGTCTGCGTTAAAAAAATGAAGAAACAGAGAAAGATAGAGAGGAACACAGGTCCAAAGGGGGGAAATGGCAATAAATCAGTATCAATCAATAATAACCTTAAATGTAAATGGATTAAATGCACCAATCAAAAATCATAAGGTGGCTGAATGGATAAGAAAACATGACCCACATGTATACTGTCTTCAAGAGACCCACCTCAGAACAAAAGATCAACACAGATTGAAAGCGAAGGGATAGAAAAATATAAATTAAGCAAATGGGCATAAAAAAAAAAGGCTGGAGTAGCAATACTTATTTCAGACTAAATAGAGTTTACAATGAAGGCCATAAAAAGAGATAAAGAAGGACATTTCATAATACTTAAGGGACCAATCCATCAAGAAGATATAACTTTAGTAAACATATATGCACCCAACATAGAAGCTCCCAAATATATAAGGAAAAACTTGGAGGACTTCAAGAATGTTATGGAAAGCAACACACTCATAGTAGGAGATTTTAACACCCCATTATCAACAATGGACAGGTTTTCAAAAAAAAAAAAAAAAAACAACAACAACACCAAGGATATTGTTGCATTGAATAACACTCTAGAGGAAATGGACCTAGCTGATATGTATAGAACCTTACACCCCAAAGAAGCAAAATACAAATTTGTTTCAAATGCACATGGAACATTCTCAAAGATAGACCACATGGTAGGTCACAAGACAAGCCGCCACAAATACAGAAAAACTGAAATCATACCAAGCATTTACTCAGATCACAATGGATTGAAATTAGAAACCAACCTTAAGGGAAAAAAACAAAAACACTCTAACTCATGGAGAATGAATAACACACTTTTAAGTAATGAATAGGTTAACAATGAGATCAAAGATGCATTCAAAAAGTTTCTGGAAACAAATGACAATGAATACACAACAGTCCAAAACCTATGGGACACAGCAAAGGCAGTCCTCAGAGGGAAATTCATAGCAATACAGGCCTACCTAAAAAGATTAGAAGAAGCTTATACAAACAACCTAACCATAAAGCAGCAAGAACTAGAGAAGCAATAACAAACAAAGCCTAGAGCAAGTAAAAGGAAGGAAATCATCAAGATCAGAGCAGAATTAAATAACTTATAGACTCAAACTACAATTTGTAGAATCAATAAGTCCAAGACCTGGTTCTTTGAAAAAATGAACAGAATTGACAAACCTTTACCAGACTCATCAAGAAAAAGAGAGAGAGGACCCAAATAAACAGAATCAGAAATGACAGAGGAGAAATTACAACTAATACTTCAGAAATACAAAGGATTGTAAGAGGTTACCATAAGCAATTATATGAGAAAAAATACAACAACCTGGGTGAAATGGACAAACTTCTGGAAATGTATAATCTACCAAAACTGAATCCAGAAGAAGCAGAAAGCCTGAATAGACCAATAACAACTAGTGAAATTGAAGAAGTAATAAAAAATCTCCCAAAGCACAAGAACCCTGGGCAGATGGCTACACAGGTGAATTGTACCAAACATTTAGAAAATAACTACCTTTTATCCTTCTCAAACTATTCCAGAAAATCCAAGAAGAGGGAAGACTTCCAAAATATCTTTATGAGGCCAATGTTATTCTAATCCCAAAACCAGGTCAAGACACAACTAAGAAAGAAAACTATAGGCCAATATCTGATGAACATAGATGCTAAGATTCTTAACAAAATATTGGCCAACTGGATCCAGCCATATATTCAAAAGATCATACACCATGATCAAGGGGGTTTCATCCTAGGGATGCAAGGATGGCACAACATTCCCAAATCAATAAATGTAATACACCACATCAACAAAATGAAAGATAAAACCATATGATCATATCAATAGATGCTGAAAAAGCATTTGAGAAAGTACAGCAGACATTTATGATAAAAAACAATCAGCAAAATGGATACAGAGGGAGCCTACATCAGCATAATAAAGGCCATATATGAGAAACCTGAAGACAACATCATACTCAATGGACAAAATCAAAAAGCTTTCCCACTAAGATCAGGAACAAGACAGGCTGTCCATTTTCTCCACTTCAACATCATTTTGAAAGTTCTAGCCATAGCTATCAGAGAAGAAAAAGGAATCAAAGGGATCCAAATTGGAAAGAAGAAAGTCAAAATGTCATTATTTGCAGATGACATCGTAGTGTACATACCAAACCCAATAGATTCCACCAAAAATGTACTCAACCTAATAAGCAAATTTATCAAAAGAGCTGAATATAAAGTTAATATTCAGAATTCTGAAGCATTTTTGTATACAAATAATGAAACATCAGAGATAGAAGCTAGGAAACAAATCCCATTTACCGTTGTAACAAGAAAAATGAAGTACTTAGGAATAAACTTAACCGAGGAGTTAAGAGATGTGTACCCAGAAAACTACAGAACATTGAAGAAATAAATTAAGAAAGATACAAATAAATGGAAGCATATACCATGTTCATGGACAGGAAGAATTAATATTATTAAAATGTCCATATTAACCAAGACAATATATAGATTCAATGCAATCCCAATTAAAATACTAATGACAGACTTTACAGAGTTAGAAAATACTTCAAAAATTTATATGGAGCCAGAAACATCCATAAATAGCCACAGCAATATTAAGAAAGAAGAACAAGGTAGGAGGAATCACAATACCAATTATCAAACTATACTACAAGGCTACTGTAATCAAAACAGTCTGGTACTTGCACAAGAATAGACATATAGATCAATGGAACAGAAGAGAGAGCCCAGAAATAAACCCAGGATTCTATGGTCAATTAATATTTGACAAATAGAAGGAACATAAAATGGAGTAAAAACAGTCTTTTCAACAAGTGGTGTTGGGAGAACTGGACAGCAACATGCAAAAAGATAAAACTAGACTACCAACTTACACCACACACCAGAATAAACTCAAAAAGGATAAAGGACTTAAACATAAGCAGTGCCACCATAAAGGTCCTGGAGAAAAATATAGTCAATAAAATGTTAGATATCCTATGCAGAAATATTTTTACTGATACTTCTCCAAGGGCAAAGGAAATCAAAGAACAAATAAACAAATAGGACTATGTCAAATTGAGAAGTTTCTGTTCAGCTAAAGAAAACACCAGCAAAATTAAAAGGAAACCAACTGTATGAGAAAACATATTTGCCAATGATACTTCAGACAAAGGTTTGATCTCCAAAATATATAAAGAACTCCACACCAAGGAGACAGATAGCCCAATTAATAAATGATCAAAGGACCTGGACAGACAACTCTCTGAGGAAGACATACAAAGGACCCAAAGGCATATGAAAGAATGCTCAACATCACAGGCCATCAGAGAGATGCATATTAAAACCACAATAAGATACCACCTCACACCTGTCAGAATGGCAATCATCAACAAATCAACAAACAACAAATGTTAGCAAGGATATGGGGAAAAGGAAACCCTGGTGCATTGTTGGTGGGAATGCAGCCTGGTGTGTCCACTGTGGAAACATTATGAAATTGCCTTCAAAAACTAAAAATGGAACTGCCTTTGACCCAGTAATTCCACTAGTGGGACTATACCCAAAGAACCCTGAAATACCAATTCATAAGAACCTGTGTACCTCCATGTTCATAGCAGTGCTACATAAAATAGCCAAGTGTTAGAAATAGCCTATGTGCCCATCAGTGGGTGATTGGATCAAAAAACATTGGTACATTTACACAATGGAATATTACACAGCAGAAAGGAAGAAGGAATTCCTAACCTTTGCAACAACATAGATGGAAATGGAGAGTATTATGCTTTGTGAAATAAGCCAGTTAGTGAAGGACAAATACCATATGATCTCACCCATTACAGGACAATAATGAACTAAACAAACAACAAGCAAAACAGAACCAAATACATGAATACAATGAATAGACCTTCAGTGGGCATGTGGGTGGGGGGTGGAGGAGACAAAGGAGGAGAATAGTTTAGTCAAGAAACTGGTATGGAAGAACCATGGTATAAACAATAAGTAGGATTGGCTTGGGGGGGGTAGTGGGAGGGTTGGGAAGGGTACAGAGGGAAATAAAAAGGGGATGGATGTAATACCTAAAAAAATAAAATAAAATTTTAAAAAGTTTAACTAAACTTTTTACAAAATTCAGCCTTGATTTTGTAAAGTAAGACAATGATTTAATTTTTTAAATTCCTTTTTCTTTGTTTCTGCAAAGGAAAAAGGGATTTAAATCATTTGGTGTATCTAGTATTATAAAAATTAATTTTACTTGTTTCTTGTTACTCTTTCAATGTGCCTCTTAGGAAATTTAAAATTACATATATGGCTCATATTATATTTCTACTGGACAACATTGCTCTAGAAGATTGAGCATGGTATTTTGTACACAGTAGATTATTTTCAAATATAGTACACCAATAAAAATGAGATTAGGCTGGATGCTTATTGTCTTTAGCTACATATGCCCTCATTATCTGTAGCTGCATTACTTTCTAGTCATCAAGCTTTCCTATTGTACACATTTATTTATGCACAACTATATGTATAATATACATACATGCACAGACACATGTACATAACACATGGTCATGATTTAACCACTCTATTAATGTTGAATATATATATATAGCTAATGTTAGTTAGATTCTAAACACAAATAGAAAATATCTGCTACTTACCATATCTTTGAAAGTACATTATTTTTTATTAATTTATTATTGTTGTATTACAATTTTTTCTTTTTCTCCCCTTGCTCTCCCCTGTCCCTCCTACCCTTTCCCACATGGAAGTTATTTATCTTAAGTATGCTTTAGTTTCTCATGAAAAAAATATACTTTAGTTTAAAGTAATTTTACCTCCATCATAGGGGTGATAAGGAAATTAAATAAGATATTACTCACCACAGTGCTATAAGAGAGTAAATACTTAATGAATTTTTAGCTATATTATAATTAAATACTAAACACAATTTATTCTATTATTGAAGTCTGTTGTTCTAATTATGGGTTATTTCAAAACAAATATTTGGAAGATAAGCGTTATGAAATCTAAGGTTTACATGATATTTTACAATGCAGAAACTATTTCCATTTAATTATATCTTTACATTTCTATATTGTATCCTGGTATCCTTATAAACTACAACAGAAAATAGTATTATTTCAATTTTATAACAAGGAAAAAAACACATTGTGGTGCTCATGGTCAACCTGTCAATCTATATTTCCTGATAATATACCTCATGCTTCTGCAACTACATTATAAAGTCTTTTTCACATATAAAAAATTCTTCCTCTCAGCTTTAGAAAGCTTTCCTCTTTAGAATAAAAGACTCTCCTGTTTCCAAGATATGTTTCATTTTCTCATGAAAATTGACCTTCTTTTGACCAAATCATATCCTGAAACGAGAAAATATTTTTACTATTGACATTCTAGAATCTTGACAGTTTTTTTTCCCCCCTGGGGTCATAACACTTTGACAGAGTTGGCAAAGTAGATGAGAGCATTCATTGAGATTATAAGCAAAAAGGCCTTATAGAATCAGTTTCACTATGGTAGAAATATTGGGTTGGTCAAACAGTCCATTATGTTTTTTCTGTAAAATTAAAGACACAGTTTTTATTTTCAACAATAATTTTATTGATTTGGATATTTTGAGTATGTCAGCTATCTCCTGCTATTAGCTTCTGGTAGGTAGAGGCCAGGGGTGCTGCTAAATATTTGCCAATGCAGAAGACAGCCCCACAGCAAAGTATTATTTGGCCAAAATGTCAATAGTACCAAATTTCATGAACCACTTTGGACACATTCTAACAGTCACAGCACCTTCTCCATACAATGCACAAGTCTTTTTTTTGTGTTTCAGTTGTATTTTTACTTTTCTTGAAGTAATAAAGCCTAATATGCCAAAAATGTTGTGTATTTTCTCCCATATTCAATATTAAAATGGTTGCACAAAAATTCACCAATTTTAATTTTTTAATGCACTTTGATATGATGCCTGTCACAATACAATCTAACAACATTGTTTCAAATTAAGTTAAAGACAAGTAAGCACTACCATCATACAGAAAAAAACTAAACGAACTTTCTGGCCAATCCAATATTACTTGAACTTTAAAACTTTAGGCAGGAATGTGACAAATCATCATTAGTGTAACTGATACAATCAACTTGCAAACTGTCTTTTCTCTTTGATAGGTAATTGGAAAAACTTATATAGAGAGGAAAAATGTTTCAAGAAATGGCCCAAAAAAGGTACCAAATAAATACACAAATATAAATGGACTGCAGTATATTTGGTATATAAGTAATTTCTATGTTAAGAAAGTAATACAGCACTCTCAAAAGCTATTTCTCACTTTTCCATCTAAGGTTCTACTCCATCAATGTCATTTGTGACTTCTCCATTACCATTATTTTAGAAACTCACCCTCTGTTTTCTGAACTATTCAATTCAAAAAACTTTTATCAAGTGTCCATTGTATTCAAGGCTCACGCTTAGCCCATGAAAGATACAGGTAAAAGTATATGGCTTTTGCCTCAAAGGAAGTCACAGTCAGTACGGGAAGCCAACACAGAATCAACTACTGATAATAATTCCCATGGTGATAAGGCTAAAATTAAGATATAACTGAAGACTTATGGAAGAACAGCAGATAAAGCAATTGTTCTGCTTATGGAAATTTGACAAAATTTCTTAGGGATTTGAATTCAACCTTAAAGGTTACAGTATTTGCCAAACCACTATGAGTTTTCTGTGAGCATCCATCACCTAGCCAGAGCACCCACTATGTTGTTACCAGAAACAACTTTCTAAAGTTAAAATCAACACCTTCTCTTCTCAAATTCCTATGTCTATCTGCAGCCTACAAGTGACAAACTAAAGGACACACCTCAGCCTGGACTCTGGTTCCCATCTTGACCTTCTATGGATTTAAATGCTGGCAGCACCTTGCCACCCACCTGCAGGATACTGCCTGCAGTACCCTGACTGCTCTACCTGGTCCACATGGCTCCCAGCTTCCAGCAATTGAGGGTTGCCTGGATATAGGAGTAGGGCTGCACCAACTCAAGTTAGTGCTTCTGTGAAGAGCTAGAGTACCTCTAGTAGAATTGCTCTGGTCATAGGGGTGACCACATCACAGGTCGGTTTCTCTTTTGTAGCTCTCTTTCTTTCAGAAGAATTACTGTAAAATTTTTACATGCAGCTTTCCATTTCAGAACCTGTTTCTAAGGAGTTCTATTTAACACAAGTTTCAAGGAACTAAGATTTTACCAAAAACATACCATGGACTGCAGGCCCGGGAGTCGCTGGCAGATCTGTGACCCCTTTCTACATCTCTGATCGGAATCACTTCTTTCAGTACATGCCATGTGTCTTATGTGCTGACACTTACTATACTGTTAAGTCCTGTGAGTTTTTAATTCATCTGCCTTCCATGTGGTCATGCAACATTTTGTATTTCTCTCTTTTGGCTTGACAAAGAGTATGGCCAAGAGTACTTAACAAAGAGTACTTGACAAAGAATATGACAAAGAGTACTTAATTTCTCAACAAAAATTTAGGGTTTCAATAAATAAGCATTATACCTAGGTTGAAACAAATTTGTGAAACTGCTAGAGGTAAACTTTGCCCCAGTTTTCCAGAGCGTTGCCTTTTCAACTTTTTCTGTGTATCTCTCTGATACTTCCTGGTAGGTACCAGCTCACTTTAGTTTATTTTCTTCCATGTTGAAGTTCGCTTTCAAGACAAAGCCTATCTTTTCTTTTCTTTTATCAAAGCATTTAAGACCTTTGAAGACCTGAAAAAGCATTTAATAAATGCTTATTCTGGTTTAACTCTTTTTTAACCCAAAATCTAGCCTTATATGAGTGTTCACCATTTGCTAATTATTTACCTTTTTCTACCTTTATACATAAGCTCCCTGGGATTTCTCTATCCAGAACCTTTTTCTCCTGGAGCATTAGGAACCCTTCATGAAGAGCTCAGCTCAAATGATATCCTCAATGAAGCTATTCCTGCTGACACCAAAGAGAATTAATTATCTCTCCTACATTCTCATTCTTTCTGTGGCTCACCAAACATGAATTCTAGCTGTATACAAAATGTTGCTCATGCTTCTACAAAACACAGAAAAGGAACTGATTAGTAAATAGAATAAGGGCTGCACCTCCCTCGGCCTCATCGTTGTCTTTCTATAACAGCCTGCCTACACCTCTATTAGTGCCATATCATGACACTTGTTGCTTAATTTATAGTCCATCTTCTTCATTAAACTGTCATCATCTTGAGGGAGGATCTTTAGTCTTTGCTTTTAGAATGAAGGCTCAAAATTTCTTGATAAATATCTGTCAGCACCACCAAATTGAGGCCATCTAATATACCTGCCTTTTTCACATCTGTATCTCCAGAATCTCACATGATGCTCAGAACACAGCAGATGTGTAATGTTCTTATTTAATGGATAGAGAAATAATTGCTGATGGCTGTAATACAACAACAATAAAATTAAATTTACAAAAAAAATTGCTATTGCCAGATTTTACCTGTATTATAGTTATTGTTCATATTTGAGTCTTTCTTTTCTAGATGGAAGGCTACAAGGATTGTGACTCATTTTTCCATAAAATTTCTACCTTAAATGTCATATTACAGGCTTTTAATATAGCACTAGTAAATTAAAGGGAGTTGTTTTCTATATGAAATAAATGTTGAAAGATTATACTATAAAGTGTTAGATACCAAGAATTAAATTCTGGCAATAGATTTTTCAACTTAGCTATTAGTGTTGGGCAAAGAAAAAGATGCTCTTAAATCATATCTCTTAGTCCTACACAAAACATTTATTGGGTAACCAAAATGACCTTCAAAATAAAAGGGCTTGAATTGGTTATTAATAATAGAGTTTCATAATCACACCAAACTGAATTGGCAAGAAGGGAAAAATAGAGGAAAATCACACAATTCATGGTATAATAAAAATCACATTTTCCTCTTCTTATTACCTGGTTGCTTTTATGATTCAAGAATTTGATTTCTCATAAAATTGCAAGGAAGAAATGACTCTCCCCATCCTAGAGGTCTTTTTCTCCATACTTATAATGAACCCTCTTATGACACATTCCAAGCACTCATCCTCTCAAACTTTTTCAGACTATGAACCACAAATTTCTGTGGTTGTGAATACACAGCATCAAAAGAATGAAATAAGAAAGCAAAAAAAAAAAAAAAAAATCAGTTAATTTAGAAAAAAATAAGTATTTTATTTGATACAAAGTAGCGGTAATAACCCATTAAAATGTGTTATTCTTTCAATTTTTTAAATGTGGGAAATCAATTCTTATTAGTTTCCTCATTTTGAAAAGCAAGGTTCAAACTTGTATACTTAGTTGTGCTATAGCATGCTGTTCATATTTCTGTATTATATACTAAAACCAAAGAGGAAAATTCAAGGTCCATAAAACACTATAAAAAATGCACATTCTCTTGGCCTCTCCTCAGTTCTTGTTTAATGTCCTGTGTACCTCTACTAGTGCTATTATAATGTTAATAAATGTTTATTTCTCATCCTTTCCATTAAATGATCAGTTTCTTAAAGACATGAACTGTCTTCAACATCTGCATATTTTGCATCTGAATCCTGAATGCCTAGTCTGTGGTAATAAATGTTTGTCAATTTAATAGATTAATGAATAAAATAATGATTTGTTATATAGTATATGCAAATATGGTGATACATTTGGGTCATGAGAATAAATCTTGATACATAATTTAAATAATTTTAATTCTGCTAAAACATATTTGGCTGACTATTCCTAAGCTATCATTGATATACTGTCTTGTTATGTTGAAAGATTGTATAAACATAAGTCAAAGAATGTAACTATATGAAGACTGCTCCCATGAACACCAGTTTGCAGCTCTCAGAACCATAAGCATCTAATTGGCCTTTTTGAAAAGTCCTCATTATCAAGTGAAACAAAATTTTAACATTCTATAAGCCTATAACATTTTTCAGCTCTGATACAGAATATATTATAATAAGCAATGCTTTGAAAGTCAGAAAAATATCTTCCTCTGACATTCAAAGTCTATAAAAAGAAAATACTTCCAGTCAAGTTGGAGGTGTAGGTAAACATGTTTCATGGCCTTGCACAACCACAGAACAAATTACAACTAGACCTCAAAACAAATAACACCCAGAACCATCAGGAAATTGAGCTGTAGGGAAGTCCAACAACCAAAGATTTAAAGAAACCACATTCATCCACATGGGTAAAAGGGACACGGAGACATAGAATCAGGCAAAGAGGTGGGAGATGCAGTGTGGTGTGGAGAAATGATGGCAGCAGCAGAATGGGCAGTCCCATATTTATATGTGGTGGATAAAAATTGGGAAAGATATACCTTGGGAGCAAGTGATCCCAGCCGTAGGCCAGACCACGAAGCCCAGGGTTCCAGCACCAGAAAGATAAATCCCCATAACTTCAGGCTGTAAAAGCTAGTGGTTGTCTCCAGATTTTCAGGAGGCTTTGCTTAAAGGGCCTGCATGGGCCTATAACATACATAGACCCATTCCCTTTGGAATTCAACACCAGGGCAACAGCTGGAAGGGTGCCAATCACACAGGGAAAACGCTGGGAAAACCTCCAGAAACCAGATAGTGGCAGTATCCCCTCTCTGAGCCCTCCTCAAATAGAGCCACAAAGGGGTGAAGCGGGTTACCCCACCCTGGCGATTACTTCAGGCTCCACCCCACACAATTTACAGGTGGCTTTCCTACAATAGGCCATGCCACTAAGAGAGTCAAAGCAGCTCTACCTAACACAAAGAAACAAGCAAAGGGAAGCTGCCAAATTGAGGAGACAAAGATATGGAATAAGTGAAAGAATGAAACAAAATCCCAGAAAAAGAACTAAATAAAATGGAGATAACAAATCTATCCGATGCAGAGTTCAAAACACTGAGGATTAGGATGTTCAAAAAACTCATTGATTACAACAACAAAATAAAAAAGATCCCAAGAAAGAAATGAAAGTTACACTTAGTGAAATAAAGAAAACCTATAGGGAGCCATAGTGGAGTGAATGAAGCCAAGATTCAAATCAATGATTTGGAACATAAGGAAGAAAAATGAATTCAATCAGAACAGCAAGAAGGAAAAAGAATTTTAAAAAACGAAGATAGTATAAGGTGTCTCTGGGACATCTTCCAAACATAACAATGCCTGAATCACAGGCATCCCAGAAGGAGAAAAGAAAGGGCAAGAATTTGAAAACTTATTTGAAAAAATAATGAAAGAAAACTTCTCTAATTTAATAAAGTAAATAGCCATGCAAATTCACAAAGCACAGAAGAGTTCCAAATAAGTTGGACCCAAAGAGGACCACACCAAGACACTTCATAATAAATAAATAAATAAATAAATAAATAAATAAATAAATAAATAAAATGCCAAAGCTTAGAGATAAAGAAAGAATCTTAAAAGCAGCAAGAGAAAAGAAGAGTTACTTACAGAGTATTTCCTATAAGACTGTCAGCTGATTTTGTAAAAGAAACTTTGCAGGAAAGAAGGGCCTGGCAAGAAGTATTCAAAATGATTAAATTCAAGGCCCTACAACCAACATTAATGTATCCAACAAAGCTACTTTTTAGAATGCAAGGGCCAATAAAAGTCCTCTCCAGACAAGGTAAAACTAAAGGAGTTCATCATCACTGAGCCAGTATTACATGAAATGTTAAAGGGATTTATTTAAGAAAAAGAAGATCAAAACTATAAACATTAAAATGACAACAAACAACTATCAATAAGTGGAACCAAAAAATAAAAACAAAATAAACAAACAACCAGAACAAGAATAGAATAGAATTATAAGTATGGGGATCATTAGGAGAGTTATCAGCTGGGAGAGGGCTGGGAAAGAACGGGGGAAAATTTTCAGAGATTAAGAAGCATAATTGGTAGGTACAAAATAGACAGGGAAATGTTAAGAATAGTATAGGAAATGGAGAAACCAAAGAACTTGTGTGCATGACCCATGGACATGAAATAATATGAGGATTGCTGGAGGGAATAGGGGTACTGGATGGATGGTGGCAAAGGGGAAAATTGGGACATCTGTAATAGCAAAATTAATAAAATATATATTTTAAAAAGTTTCTCCAAACAAAAACCCAGATTATTGTGTACCTATCTTTTAATGAGTTTTACAATATTTGTGACTACTTTTCAGTATCAACTGCCCCTCTGGTTTTGTGAGGATGGGTAGTCGATCTAGTGAAGGCAAAAAACCAGGACAGGAATGATAAGTAGACAGAACTGAGGGCACAGAATAAACATTGTTTACAGAATAACCTATGGATTCTCTAAGTAGTATATATGCATTATTAACCCTCCAAACAACTCTGACATAGGGTACTATTATTGTTCCCTTTTTTCACATAATAAAACTTAGAGAGAGTTCAAAGAACTTGGTCATGGTGGCACATTAATGTGTCGTTATGGTGATCATTAATAAGTGACAGAGCCTGGATCCAAGTGCTGACAGGCTGTAAATACTTCTTTTCCAGTCCCTTTTGTTATCCATATTTGGGGGCAAAGAAGAATGTCTGGCACATAGCTGGCACTCAATGGATGGTTGGAGGGATAAATGAAAGATGGATGGATGAAAGGAAGGAAGGAAGAGAAAGAAGGGGGAAGGCAAGTATTGAAGCTAGAAAGTCCTAGAAATCATGCTCTCCATCAAGCAAGTCAAATAAAATAAATATGACTTACAAAATAATATTGGACTTACAAAATTATGTTAAGTCAGAGGTATTTCTAGACAGGAAAGGGGCCAATGTCAAAGATTGGGATCAGAGTTATACCTAGTAGACTATGGAGTTAAAAAGTCTGCAAAGGTCGCTTGAACAAGATAGAAATATAAAATTCAGCTTTGAAAAAGTAGTAGTCAAGATATAGACAAAATAAGCATACATTGATGATTCTCTACCCCTCTGCCTCTCTTCCTTCCCCTCTCTCAAAAAATAATAAATAAAATATAAATAAATAAATAATAAAATCTTTTTTAGAAAGATATAGACAAAATAACCAAAATAAAAAGTTTTTAATCCAAAAAAGAAAGAAAATCTTCTGAGATTTAGTTTCTTTATAAACTTTTTCCTAGGATCACTTTTCTTTTTTTTTTTCTTTATTTTTATTTTTTTTTAAATTTTATTGTTGTTGTATTAAATCCATCCCCATTTGCTCCCCTCTGTCCCCCTCCCCACCCACCCATTCCCCCCAAAGTCAATCCCACCTGTTGTCCATGTCCATGGTTCCTTTATACTAGGTTCTTGTCTAAGCTGCTCCCCTTCCCTGCCTCTGCCTCCCCCCTCCCCCCAACCCCTTTCCCCCTGACCACTGAAGGCCTGTTCCTTGCATTCATATACTTGGTTCTGCTTTGCTTGTTGTTAGTTTTGCTCATTATTGT